>AWYE02000496.1:0-23709 GCA_000504385.2 Exutisphaerella laricina CBS 326.52
AGGCCTCCCTAAGGAGGTCCTCGATCGTTTTAGAGCCTTGCTTAATAGCTTATTCTATCTCTTTTTAATTCTTAGAATATATATATATTTTTCTCTAGATATACTAGATAGACTAGAGGACTAACTATCCTTAGAGAGTATAGAGGAGGGTAGTCTAGGCCCTCTAGAGGAGAGAGATAAGGAGGGTTTTAGTAGTAGCTTCCTAGGAGTTAGATAGGGCTTTAGCTATATTACTAGTTAGTTTCTATATATCTTTAGTAATATCTAACTATATCTATAGGTCTTTTATAAGCTACTAATAGCCTTTTAGACCTTTCTAAAGGGTTAGAGTTATTAAAGAGGCTTAGGATAATAGAGGATAGCGCCCTCTCCCTTCCTTTACTCCCTAACCTTCCGGGATATTCTATAGTCTCTACGGGTATACTATAGCGTATTAAGAGGCCTAGAGGCCTCTCTAAGCGTATATTTACTATATTAGTATAATCGTTTTTTTCCTATATATATAAAAAGGTATAAATTAGATAGCTATAGACCTATATAGGCCGTAAGGTCCTATAATAGGTAAATAAAAAATCTATCTATTTATTTAACCTTAGGTTAATATACGCTTATTACTTAGAACTCTCGCCTTATTAGTATTCGTAATCATACTATACTATACTACTCTAGACTAGAGCTTAATAAGGTCCTTACTCTAATAAGTACGTTAGTACTTAGGTCGTAGTACCGGAGAATACCTACTACGAGACGTCCCTTCTTAAGAAACGACCTCTACCAGCCCTGCTTAACCATATGCTTCACTATGCCTACAGTAGCCCTGAAATTCTTCTTGAAGTTCTTCCTCCACCGTTCACTCTTTAGCCTCTTTCGCTTCAACCCAGGTCGTTCATGAAACCTCTGCCTGAAAAAATCTTTCCTGACACTATTCTGCGCACATCTCATCTCCAGGGTCCTGAAAGCTCTTCCTACGTCCATGCCTCTTGATGCATTGACTTCCACGGTCCTGCCCATCGATGGCCCTAACCTCAATGGCGGACCCTCCTCGATGGCAGGCGGAGGAGCAGATGATATGCTGCCGAATGGGTCGACCATGCTGTTAATGTCGGATTCGCTAAACGATGTTCGCATTCCTTTTCTCTGGCGGGAAGGGGTGCGCATCGAATCTAAAAGGTCATCGAAACTGCTGTTCGAAGACGGCTCGGAGAAGTCCAACGTACTACCCAGCGCACGTGGGGAAGGGTTGTTCTGCTGTTCATTTCGTGAGGAGTAATGGGACGTCGGTGATGTTGGCGCAGTGGGCATCTTTCCATCTAGATTCAGGGCGGTGTCGAGACGTGAGGAGATATCGTTGTCGACGGTTTCGCGTGGTGAAGCTCCTGAGGGCGGGTCATGCTCCTGTCGTGTGAATTGTGATGTCGTGAATGCTTGCGATGTGTGCCATTGATCTCGGCAGTATCGAGCCACCGGCGCTGCTCTTGGTCTGGTGGGCCTCCGATATACTACCCTGGCCAAAGGCTGCCGTAGTAGCGCTTCACCTGCGCGAAAGAGTTCCATCTTGGAGTGTGAAGATGATCAATCATCCATTGGCGAGTTATCTGGTTGGAGCAAATGTGCGGGCGGAGAACGGAGGTGATCAGTCAGCAATCTTCTGAAACAACTTCCACTCTCACTTCACCACTTCACCATATTCTTGCCACAACACATAACAGCCATGGCATACAATTATGGCGCGCTTCCAGGAGCATACGGCCAGCCACCATATGCTGGAGCACCAGGAATGGGAGGACCACCAGCCGGGCCAGCTGGAGGATTCCCGCCAAACATGCCTGCCAACATCAACTTCAATGCGCCGGTGATAAGACTTGGCGTAGATGGCGGGCGAGCACACCAGGACCGCGGAGGCGATCATGCCAATAGAGGCGGACGTGGCAGTAACGCCGAACCGCTCGGCAACAGGGGCAGATCTGGCCTAGGAGCCGACAACCGCAATATTGAGCGCGATCGACAGCAAGTGCGTGAGAGCATGATGGCTCTGCAACCACCTACAAGAGAGGAGGTCTCGAGAACCATCTTCGTGGGCGGTCTTGTGGAGGGAATGCCTGATGACGAGGCACTGGAGAACATTCTGCGATGCGCCGGCAAGCTCAGAAGATGGACACGAGCTCGAGATGCTGATGACAGGAAATGCAAGTTCGGCTTTGCAGAGTTTGAGGATGTTGAGAGTCTGGACGCTGCTGCAGAGCTGTACCCGGACCTCGAACTGCCTTTGTTCAACAAAGATGACAGCGTGCGGAAAGAACATGGTGACGACGGAGAGGTGAAGAAGCAGAAGTGGCTGGTGGTCATTGACGAGGCCAGCAAGGAATACATCGATACGTGGATGGCCAAGAAGAAGGAGGACCCAAACTCTCGACAATTTCGCCTGGAGACTGGCAAGAGCGATCTCGACCAGGTCATCGCAGGCTTGATCAACCAGGCAGCACACCACACCAACGGATTGAATGGGCACGGCGACATGGATGGCGATGTCGCAATGGCTAATGGAAACTCTAACCATGACTCTGTTCCGACCATCACCATTCCAGCCACTGCAGGTCTTGAAGACGAGCTTGACGACATCCCCGCCGAAATGCGAGCCACTGTAGCAGAGGAGATCAAAGCCTTTCGAGATCGCTCTAATCGCCGCGACGTTGAACGACTTCGCCGAGAGGAGGAGTTGGAGCAGGAAGAGCGGCGCCGATCAGGTGCAGCACCACGTGCTAACAGACTCGCATCTCCTCCCCCAGGTGCTGCCAATGGCATTCCCAGCGGACCTCGCGGTCAGCAAGGCCCGGCAGGAGCACCATCGGGGCCTAAGGGATACCGAGGTGCGCAGATGCCGAGTGACTATGCGACTGGTGTCGCCTTCGTGCCTGGCGTAGGACTAGACGGCCGTGGTCTAACGGTCTCGATCACCCGCGAAGACGATGATGCGGAGGAGAGCGATGATGAGCTTGAGCGCAAGCGCCAAGAGCAGAAAGCAGCCGAAGTTGATAAGCAATACCAAGACCAAGTTCGCCGCTGGCACAACCGCGAACGCACTCGAGGTGCAGCACAAGAACGTGAGCGGAAGCGAGAAGAGGACGAGAAGCGGGCTATCGAAAAAGCTCGCGAAGAGATCCTTGCCCGCCTTGCAAGCTGGAACGACGACGAAGAAGCGGAGAAGGCGCGGCATCCATACTACAATGACCGCTCCGCCTGGCTTCGCAAACGTGATCGCGAGCGTGAAGCCGAACGTCGCGAGGACGACCGTGACCGACAAGCCGAGGAGCGCGAGCAATCTGATGAAAGACGCCGTACTAACGAGGCTCGAGGCATGGCCGACGACTTCTTGGGTTCCATGGGTGTCGAACGTGAAGCCGAGAAATCCGATCAAGCCGGTCCTGCACCTTTCAAGATCAGCCTCGGCGGTGCGTCAAAGACGAGGCAGCCCATGACGACTGCGCCTAAGAGGTCACAGCTCGACGTGGAGGGTCTCCTCGAAGATGAGGAAGACGCCGCCGCTTCGGGTATCAAGCGTGATTTGCAACTCAAGCCGCTGGAGGATATGTCGACGCTGCCTATATCCGGTCAAGGCCTCACTGACGAAGAGAAAGAAAAAGCGCGGCAGCAGCTTGCCTCGGAGATCCCGCATGAGACTGAGCAGCTTTTCGCGCATCCGCTGAAGTACGACCAGCTTACCAGCGAGCTGCTCAGTAAGCAGATTCGGCCTTTCGTGGAGAAGAAGATTGTCGATTATCTTGGTGTCCAAGAAGACATGATCATCGATTCCGTTCTCACTGGAATCAAGGACAAGACTTCGCCGAAGGACATCGTTGCGGAGTTGGAAGATGTGCTTGAGGACGAGGCTGAGCCTTTCGTGAGGAAGGTATGGCGCTTGCTCGTGTACTGGGGTGAAACCGAGTCACGGGCGTTGTAGCGTGGCACTGTCACGTTCATCAAGGAGCGTCGAGGCAACATTCGGAAAAGCTTGCGCAGGCTAGTCACCTAGTCGAAGTCGTCGTCTTAGATACGCGAAAGAACAGAATGAAGCGAATGAAATGCTGTATAGTATTTATTCTGCATTCGTGATAACCTTCGATCACTTATTGGCAATAACCTTACATTCCTCGACTTCGGCTATAGCAGAACATCACGGCTCCGCCAAATTGGAAGCTTATGTGCGAGCTGTCGAATACATGTTCGGTCAATACAGGGAAGAGAGTATATCTCGTCGTAAAGCTACGTAGTGGCAGGGCCCTTCGACCCGGATAACCCAAACATTCGGCTACCTAGGGGTATGGTATTGCTCGTCATGCAGTTCCCACAGCACTCGCTAGCGAAGTGGTTTTCTATGGACAGGTGGTTCGAATATCGCTAAAGCTCACTATGGACGTTCCAAAGAAGGTGAAGATTCAATAGCGCCATTCCAAGGAGGTGTACAGCCATACCGTCTGCTGTACATGCGAAAATTTGCGCCACCTTATCTCCACGTATTGTTCACAGTCGCAGATCCCTCACAGTTCTCCGGCACAGTATAGCTTCTGTTAGGATCACTTTCCCACAGTATGTTCCCATCCGTCTCATTCCTGAAATACTTGTACAGAAAGCTAGTCCCTGCTGGTATCGACACACTTGCGTACCACAGATTCTTGCTGCTGGTGTACATATCTGCACTAAGAGCAATGGCAATGCTCGTATTCCAGGAGCCAAGTTGTGGAATGCTGCCAATGACACAGATGTTCTCGCCAAAGGATGTTGTGGCTAATTCGTTGAAGGTAATGGTTGTTAGTGTTGGGGTTGCGGTGCAGAAGCTAGTTGATGTAGTTGTGCTGCCAGTGCGAGGGAAGGTCATGGTCGCTGTGGTACAGGGTCCGGTTGCTGAGGTGCCTGAGCAGGTGGTCGGGAGTTTGGCGGAGGCGGCGCCCCAGGATGCTGGCATCACGGCTTCTCGGGCATTGGAGGCGGTCAGGAAGGCTGCGTAGGACCATGTTAGATCCGTTGCTGATAATGGATTGCCGTTTGAGCGGGAGTATTGCTCGGCGAGGGTTCCGTTTTGAGGAGTGTACTTTTGGGCATTTGACATGTAGCTGTCGGCATATATTAAGACAGCGTTGACGATTGTGGTGAATGTGGATGAAGATGAGGCGTACGTGCCGGTAGTGGCGGAAGGATAGATGTCTTTGAAGAATGGTAAAGAGACCAAAGTGATGGTGATGGATCCTTGCTGCTTCCACTGGTAGACTGTGTCGTATAGCTGCTCGGCGGCAGCAAAAGTGTTCAGGTACCATGGATTGCCACCTTGGTAAGTGTCCTCCGGATATCTGCCAACTGCGACACCAGTGCCTTGGGCAATGCCACTATTGATGGCGTAAATAGAGCGAAACGAGTCGGTGACGACCTTGTGATTTGCCAGCGCTTTGTCGCTGCATGGCTGATACGTATTGGCATTGCAGCCAACCGCTGGATCAAACAGGTAAATGCTGGCCAGTATCGAATTTGCATCCTTGCCTGAACGGCTGCCACCGGTATTCGACAAGATATACGAGCCAGTCCAGTATGACTGCAGAAAGCATAAGACTTGTGGAGATTGGGAATCGCACGCTGGGCAGTTCTTGCCGATTTGAGCCGCAAGTGCGCTGCCCTCAACCAAAGCACGGTACTGCGCAGCGGTCGTAAAAAAGCTCGAGCTATTGACTTCCTCCCAAAGGTCGAAGCCGCTTTGGTTCCAGTTCGCTGCCACGTAAGACAGGTCATTCTCTACAACCGGCCAGACAATGTCAGTGACGGTGGTTTCATTGGCCTTGCTGAGCAGGTATCGGGCATATGCTATCATGGCAATAGCCCGAAGAGCAGGTCCATCCCGCTGTGGTCTGCCCCATGCTCCGGTAAATTGTGTCTCGTTGACTTCGAACTTCGGCTCACCAAGGCCACCTGTACAGAGTCCGCCGCTGGGATTGCTGACTCCTTGCAAAAGAGCTTGAGCGTTGACATAGTCCTGGATCGTGCCTTCCATCGTCGATGAACTGCCGCGGAGGAATTGGTCTGTCAGGCATTTCATGACAAGAGCTGCGTCTCTGGTCCATGTATACCAGTAGTCTGGATTCGTGGTCGAAGGCGATGCTACCACGATGCCAGTCTTTGCACCAGACGCTTTCGATCCGCCGGGGCCGATATTGTTGAGAACACCTTGTAGTGCCACTGGAGACTCAGAGGCTAGCCATGATTCGAGAGAACCAGTCGCCAGCGGTTCCAGGATGCCAGGCTGCGCATCAGCCGATGCTATAGAGCCCAGGGCGGGTCGCAAGGCATAGAGACTTCGCATGGTCAGCTTTAGAAGATTTACTCTGCAGTGGAAGATGTGAGACATACACGATGACAATGGCAGAGGCGGCGACTATCACCGTCTTGTAGCTGTACCGCCTGCAACCACATTTCATGATGACCCAAAGAGGCAGGTATGGGACTCTCTACGTCTTCGTTCGCGCATGTCGATTGCTGTGGTTTAGAAATGTGTTCGCATGACCTTTGTAGTCGACTCGCAGGGGTTAGGAGACTGGTCGTACCCGCTTCTCGTGTGTTTTGCTGTGATTGTATGGAAGCGTCGGCGCATGGACCCAGCTGCACTACTTTACCACAGGAGCGACTCGCGACCTGCCGAAATGGAAATGTTGTCCGTGTGAGGCGGTAGAGAAAGCCGCCTGCATGTGGTCGATGCGGAGGTATCATCTGCCTAAACTTTGATGAAACATCACCTTCGGCAAAGCCCGTGACAATCTCCGGAAAATGAGGTGCAGCATTATTGTAGCCAGCCACGGAAGATCATGGTCAGGCGAGCGGGAACAATCTTCGGTAGATCAAGTATTCGAATGACAATAACTGACTTGATCTAATTGCTCCATACAAATGTTCGCTGTACGCTTCGAAATTTCCGAATTTACGCAAGATGGTATCATATAGCGTAAAGCGCTTCATCATCTTAATGGCTCAGAGCTCTGCCTGTTATCACGGCCGGCCTCGTTCTGGTCGTGACCTTCTTCCGTCTGTCTCTCCTGTACCTTGTCCTGGTCCGAGTGCTTGGCAGGGTCGAAGACGTAGATCGGGAACTCCAGACCAACAGTACGCTTAACAATGACGGGTAGCCTGCTCCAGATCTGTGGTGGCATTGGGATCAAGATGCTAGTGTCGTTCAAGTACTTCTCATACTCTGGCCATCCTGTACCCTTTTCGTATCTCTTCTTGGCTCCTGGTCGTTCTTGCAGGGTCAAGCCAGAAACGAACATAAGCAGTACTGTAAGGAAAATGAAGCCCACACACGACGCATATAGGGCTGCATATGCACCGCTTCCAGATGGCACAGTACCGTAGCTGGCGGGGGTGACTGCAATCATGTATATTGCTGTTTATCCGTTAGTGGTTGTCCTTTCGTCAAAGGTGGGCATGAGCATAACTCACATGCTTGAATCAGGATCTCTCCGGCATAATTGGGATGTCTGCTGAAGTAGAAGAACCCAACATTACAGACAGCGCCAGGTTCTTTGCCAGGGCCCTGCTTAAATCGATATTTTTGAATGTCCGACACGGCTTCCGCTGCAAAGCCCATCACGAAGAAGATGATTGCAATAATATCCGTTGCCTTGCCAAAGCTCGGTTGTCTGTACTGAAGCACGTCTGGCGAATTCAGAATTGTAACGGGGAGGCTGACAACCCAGACCCATAACATCTGCGCAACCCAGAAACCTAGGAAGGGGAAGAACTTGTCGCGCTTATCGTCGAAGCGATCGTCTTTCCCAGTCTTCAGAATCCGGAAGAGAAGGAAGCCAGATAGTCGTATGGCCCATAACATGATCATGAGAGATGTAATGATCTGACGCGCATTCGTGGTGCCTGACATGGCCAGTGTGATAATCGCCAAAAGTGCAAAGTTGGTGCCGCCCATGAAGTCGGTCAGCTTGTCAAATTTCAGACTGAAGGCTATCGAGAAGCCGATCAGTTGATAGGCGACGGTGATCAGGAATGTTATGGCCAGATAATAGTTGTCCAGCACGTGGACTGGTGCGTGCGTAGGCATGGTGCTGGAATGTTTTGCTCGATCTGCCTAAGCCTCGTGGTGACGGATCATCAGCTGCCAGCAAGACATATATACAGAGGAGGCTGAGAGTATTGGCAGTGACGATGACATTCCAGCTCGCGAGGACTTCGGACATACAAATGCCCGTTGTGGACGTGTCTGCGAAGTGAGCAATAGACTTTGATATATGACGGCATAGATCGCCCCTAGCACAAGGATGCGGCACCAACCGCCAAGCCGCTGCTGGCAGATCACCGCTAACTTTCGTTGACGCGCTCTTGTCGCGTCCAGCTTTTCTATCACCAACAACTCTCCATCAGTTGACACCCAAACACCGACATCGTTCCCGGCTCTTACGAAACCCGTCCAGAGCGGTATCACGTTGGGTCCGGCTTCCATAGGCCCACACCATGGCAGGCAAAGGCGCTGCGAAGAAAGCAAACAAGAAAAGAGCGCAGATCAAGCAGGCTGTCAAGAAAGCTGAAAAGGCTCGCAACAAGTCCATCGCCTCACTACCCAAGGTCTCGGAGGTATATACATATCTGACTTTGTCAGCGGGTACAAAGGTAGGTACTGACACGAGGTAAGGACGATCTCCTCAATTTCCAATATCAGCACTTCGGCGACGATACAAAGCCCGAAAACTGGTTCGTCAACCAAGAGACTGCCATCAGAGGTTACGATGAAGACGATGGCCTTGGCCACTACGATGATGGCGTCAAGCGCACTTTGACCGATGAGCAGATCGCTATCTTTCGACGAACGGAGCTGTGGCAGATGAAGCAGAACCAGAAAGCAGCCTTCATCAAGTACAAAGACGCAGAAATCCCTACCGAGCGCGCCATTTCGCCAGTCTCCGATGCATCCAGTCTGGAAGATGACTTGTTGGCATATGCGACGATTCATCGAAAGAGCTTCCTGTCACCACCTGCATCGGCGTCCCGAAGACCATCCCAGAACAGCCGTAGTGATACAACAGAGTCATCAGCGTCCCGTAGACATCGCAGAGCCGAGGAAGTTCCATACAGCCAGCGCCACAAGCGAAAGTGGGAAAGATATATTGGCGACGTAGATGAAGCAGAAGGCTCACTGACACATCGACGGATTGCTCGGGAGATGGATGAGCTAAAAGAAGAGCCAATTGACATGGACTATTGAAGAACAGACAGTGTGGCTCATGAGGCGGCTCGCGATATCACTTCGACCTGATAACCCCAACATGAAACCAGCCATGCGCAATCGCATTCTCGTCACGACATCACAGTGAGTCCCTCTCCGTTCCGATGTGCTTTGCTTTATGATGAGAACCTTTGTCATCCTTAGACGTAAAAGCTCAGCAGGACCGTTGAGCTGGATCCGGTCACACGCACTCATCCGCCAGCACCTGTAAAGCTACTGTCGACAGCCTAATCTTCTCTCTGATCGAAGTCACGATCGCCTTGCCATGCATTCTCGAATCGCATCAGGATTATGCTAACAGCACCTTGCAGCATAAGGCATCGTCATACATACTCTCGCCATGCCTAGGGGTCCCTCGAAAAGCACAAGTTCTCGTGTGCGATGGCATATCTTACTGATACACAGCAATGCTCTGTTTGGCATTACTTGTATCATGCGGCTTCGATCAAGGTCAGTGTTCTCGCCGCTCGTCTGCCCTTCCAATATGTGACGGAACACCTTCCACATTCGCAGTTTTCACTCGAGCCATCAATACGAACCTACTTAGATGGCAGATAAAGGGCGAATCTTCCTTGGATGTTTATCTTAGTCCTTTCTACTTAAACACATATTCAACGACATGTGCATGACTTATGGCTGATAGAAAGTGAACAGGTTCACATCGTGCATATTTGACGGTTATCAATCGTCATTCTTGACCCAAGCATCAAACCATCTCACTGCCTGGAAGTAAGCGCTTTCTTGTGCAAAGGCCTTCGTCTTGACAGTCAAGTTGGTCCGCACCGCAAAGCCATGCTCAGCGTTAGCGTACAAAGACGTTTGATATGTCTTGTTGCCTTCCAAGAAGATGGCCTCAATGGTAGTTCTGTTATCAGGCGTGTTGGAGTCGTCGAGGTCGCCGAAAGCGATACTGATAGGCGCAGCAACAGCTTCCCACTCCTCCGTGGTCACTGCAGAAGGGTGCGCCGTGAACCCAGCATCGATACCACGGCCTTCGGCGAGGAAGCGAGCAACATACTTGCCACCGAAGCAATAGCCTGTGGCTGCAACTTTCGAAGCACCAAGTTCCCCACGAGTGGAATTGATCGCAGACTCGATGATGGCTTCGATCTGAGCTTGCGGGTGTCGTGCACGCCACGCAGTCATGTCGAATGAGGACTTCGGGTCACTGAGAGCATCCGCCGGGACTGGATCGCCACGGAATAGGTCTGGCGCGACAACGAGATAGCCGGCTTTGGCAAGACTGTCTGCCAGGAGGCGGTTGTTAACCAATTGCACTCCGAAGATGTCAGTCAGGTAGATGATAGCAGTATGTGTCTTCGGGCGATGGCCGGGTGGGTATGAGATGTAGAGGCTTTCTGCACATCCATTAGCATTGCTGCATCATGCGGATGATGAAACTGTTTACATGCCTCCACCAATAGTCTTGGTGTGTCCGGTCGAATTGCCATTATGCAGCACGCCATTGAGATGCCACGAGCCAGCGTGGGTCTTGCTGAACACATCTCCCCTATGTTCATGTCTTATATCCGGCTCTCCGTGTGCCAGTACTGTCGACGTGGTTGCAAGAAGAAGCGCGGCTTTTTGAAGGAGTGTGGCCCTCATGTTGTCAACATGTGCGGAAAGTGACTGACGTGCAAGATACTTGTCGCAGCACTACTTGAAGACGCCATCACGATATGTAAGTCCGCAGCACTTTCGGCCGCTGGAGGAGTGCTAATGCTAGAGCTCCGTTCCGTGACGTTTGAATGCATGCCAAGTACGTTCTAGGCTTGATGTAGCAGGTAGGATGTCAACACGTGACGGAGTACAAGACAATTGGTAATGCCAAGGTGCAGGTGAAGGTGGATAATCGGCTGCATCACCTCTGTGGCTGACTGCCAGGTCGTAGATATCGATGCGAGCTGTATCTCGAGACTAGATGCATTGAGCAAGGGAGATATGGAGAAGACGAGGCAGTATCATACAGAGAGCCCATGGAGTACATGCCGACGTGTGGTTGCGCACTACTCACCTGTTACTATACACCGAAAGCACCAACGTAGGACTGTGCTGGCATCGCTCTTGTCTCAAATTCTCGGCTCATAAGGCAACTGGTGGACGTGCTACTACACTACTCCACGCGACATACATATTCTAGCCGCCCGGCCTAAGCGGCAATCGCATCAAGTGCCCCTTCTATGCAAGAACGAGCTCTACTCTTACAATCACGCTTCGGTCTGGGTCTTATCTCAGGATGCGATGCTCTAATCACTTCGATATCTAGTACTTGTAACGGGACGCTCTTTCGACAAAGAATGCTGCCACTTTGCAGGAGCATTCTGTATGAGACATCGCCCTGCATACTGCCTTGTCAGTATCTCCTCGAGAGCATTCCTCCAGCTCCAAGAATACATTCACAACATTCGGCAATCCTAACGACCCATCGCCGGCTTAGTAACGTTATCCGCCGTATCTCCAGCGAACTTCCCAAGAGGATTCTGCAACGCTCCTCCGGCCACACTGCTCACATCTCCTTTCAAGTTCTTCAGGTCCTGCTGATCCGAGTCCGGGACTTTGTTGAGCATATCCTTCGCAACATAGGACGCCTTGTTCTACATCGAAATATCAGCAAAAGTCATGCTAATACAACCAGTATTCCCCAAGCTCACTTCTCCCATCGTCTCCAATGCCTTCTCCTCAAGCTTTCTCTTCATCTCAGGTGGAATGCCCACAAGCGCGATGTAGCCTGCAACAGCAGCTATGACGAGAATGACAGCTGCAACTGCATAGGAAGTAATTGATGCCATGTTTGAATCGATCGATTGCAAGAAATCGAAAACAACGAAAGAAAGATATTCTACCTTCTATTTCTATCGTCCCTTCTCGTTCCCTGAACATTACTATTTGACACCTCCTTAGGTCATTGTGCCACGAAAAACAGGTTGCCACGCGCACATGCAGGTGAACGTGGATATCTGAAGTCCACCTCAACATGGATCCTTGTGCCCCACCCTCCATGATGCAAGTACGTCAGCGGGGCAAGGCGGCACAATCCAGAAGCTCGCTTCCTGTCGATATAGAAACAATCCTCTCGTTACACCACTGACTCGCAATCACAAACTACTCGGCAAAATAACTCCATCAACTTCTCAGTAAGTCATGTCACCCTTCTTCTCCTCAGTACAACACAAACGACTGACATCCTCAAGCAGCCTAGCCAAGATGTCCTACAATGACGGTAACGACTCGTACAACCGCCGCGGCGGGTACGGTGATGATCAGGGCGGATATGGAGGCGGCTCTGGACGCCGTCAGGATGACTCGTATGGTGGTGGGAGAGACGATCGACAGGGCGGAAGGGATGAGTATGGAAGTGGGAGACAAGGGGGGCGTGATGAATATGGCGGCGGAGAGCCCTATGGTGGAGACGAAAGGCGCCAAGGCGGGGGATCTTATGGTGGTGGAAGAGATGAGTATGGTTCGGGAAGGCAAGAAGGATCATACGGCGGAGGAGGTCAAGATGAGTATGGTTCAGGAGGCCGCGACAACTATGGCGGCGGAGAATACGGACAACAGTCGGACCACCAGCGACCCGAAGGCGCATACTCCGAGGGACGCCGTCATGGTGAGGGGCATGGCGATTCGAGCGGTACTTCCTATGGTGGCGGAGGTGCGTATGGAGGCAGCTCGAACGACTTCTCGGGAGCCGCGGATCATGCACAGCAACATGCTGGAAACAGCGGCGATTCGAGCATCTTCAGCAATGTGTTGAGCTCGCTTTCTGGGCAGCATCAGCAGGTTCAGAATGAGCCTCTGGACGAGGATGATGCCGTGAGACAGCATCAGAACTTTTATGGTGGCGGCGGTGGTGGACAGCAGCAGGCGAACTCGGGAAACATTGGATCCGCTGCTGCTATGCAGGCGTTGAAGATGTTCAATGGTGGTGGCTCGTCTGGCGGCCAGGGTGGCGGCGGCCAGAATGCCTTCATTGGAATGGCTATGGGACAAGCTGCTAAGCTGTTTGACCAGCAGTCAGCACAGGGTAATGCGCAAGGCAGCAAGCAAGATGCTGTCGGCAGCGCTGCCCAAATGGCACTCAAGCTGTTTATGAAGAGTGAGATGGGTGGTGGTGGCTCAGGAGGGGGTTCTTCTGGTGGACTCGGCGGCCTGATGAGCTTGGCCAGCAAGTTCATGGGGTAGATCGAGTCTTCCACTGCATTGCTGGAGAAGGATAGGACGAAGGCATGCTTGAAAGTTGGTATACAGAGAAGGTGTTAAAAAGCTAGCTCATGAAGCTGAAAGCCTTGGAACGAGTACATGAGGGAACGATGATGAACAAATCATTGACATGACAAGCTTTTCTGGCATATGTACAGTGCGGTAATCTGTATACGATTGCTTTTCCTGTGATGTTGATGTTCCTGCATACTCCGCGTTCTGGTGATCAAGGGGCAATCGAAGCTCTGGCGGTCCACGGTTAAGTACGGTCGCGAATTGAGGGAAGGAGCGTCATCAATGCTTTGAGACCGCGACAACTGCCACAAAAGTCGAGGCGGCGAGCTGGCGGTAAAACAGATCGCCCAACAATGATACTACGGCGATGCCAATCCTGTCGCGAACAGCGACGAGTGCCCAGTTCATGACAAAGTCGCCTCGAAACAGCTACGCGCCAGCACATCATCACCAACAACAACATCACGCCACTAGCGAAGTCATCACAATCGCAGCACGACCTAAAATAGCACCTTCGAGACCGAGCAGCGTGGCCAACCCGAGCGATGCACGAGAAGCAGAAGACTTCGACAGCGACGGGCCACCGCCCAAAAGGAGACGGCTGAGCATCAGGACAACGACCCAGCGAAAGCACACCCAGACCACCCTGGAGAGCCTGTGGTCGAAAGCACAGCCAAAGCCTCCCAACCGCCTGGCCAGAGAAGCGCCTCACGGGCAAGTCGTGGAGACGATCAACGGCGTCAAGACAACACTAGATGCTGGCGAAGATGAGCTGTTGCGACCATCTCCAAAGCCGGAACGTAGTGCGCGGAGGACGACTCGATCCCCACAGCCACGGCCAACATCACGCGCAACATCACGAGCAGCGTCACGCCAACCAGCACAACAGTCGCAGAAACAAGAGGACAAACGCTCACTGAGGTCGGCAGATGACGGACCGCGGCTCAAGAGCGAGCTGGCCACATATTTCCCCAACTATGAAGATGTCATGTTCGATGCACCGCAAGAGGAGGGCGATGAGTTCTTAACCATGGACACGACATTATATGTGACAGACGATACGGTCAAGCCTGTCAAGCCCGAAAATGCGTCACCAGCAAAGGGATGCAGGAGTGCAAAGAGAACATCTGGCAATGGCCATGCTGCTCCTGCAACACCACAGCGCAGCCTGTCCAGCCAGTTCAATGGCAGTTCGAGCCTCAACCTCGACTTTGTGGTCAATAACGTGCCTGTAAATACAGAAGATCCTCTTACCGACGAGCACTTCCTCAAGTCACACAAGCGAGCGGAGAGGAAAGAAAAACAGTTGCGGAATATTGAAAAGGAGCGAGCAATGCACGAGAAAGTCCAGCTCGATAGGCTACTAGACGGCCTACAAGGACACGACTGGCTGAAAGTGCTCGGTATCACTGGCATCACAGACGGCGAAGCGAAGAAGTTCGAGAAGAAGCGGGATTACTTCATCGCAGAAGTGCAAGCTCTTGTCGACAAGTTCAAACAATGGCGTGACCAGGAGAAGAAGCAACGTCTGCAGAAAGAGGCTGTTGCAGCTCGCGAAGTGGACGACGGAGAGGGTGGCGACGACTCGACTGAAGCCAGCGTTGAGCCGCCAAGCAGCGATCTGAATGCTTCCGCCGCACGACAGCTCCAGCAAGAGACCATCAACGCGGTCAAGAAGTCTTCTTCGACGACAAGTCTGAAAGGCAGAGGCAAGGAACGTGCGTTCACGTCACATCCTTCCTTGCCTTCGACACCAACGATCGCGTCACCACCACTACCACCAGCACCTATCGAGCCGCCATCACCAATCACCAGCTTCTATGCCAAACGCCACTTGAGAGATGCTGCCCTTAGCAAGACGAGGCATGGACGTAGTGTCACGGCGTTTGGTCTGCCAGTGCCAGAGATGGAAGAACGTGAATTTCAACTGCCTGATGATTACATTAGTGAGAATGTGCTGAGAGCGAATGCACGAGAGAAAAGACGGCGCAAGAGGGAGAGTGCTATTAATGCTAGGGAGAAGCAGGCGTCGTGATAGCATGTTCAGCATTACTTTGGGGTTGCATGGAATGGTGTACGTGTATGAAGGCGTTGGTCAGGCAGTACAGATACCACCTCTCTCTATGGAGCTCGTTGTGAGATGAGTGCATTCTCTAAAAACATAATACTGACATTCCTGGTGCTTACTGCCACGATATGGTAGGCGAAAGATCACTCACGTTTGATACAATGCCCGGAATGAGATCTGGTTCACAGCGGCGCCGCAGAGAGATCGACCTGGCCGTGCACAGCACCCTTTGACCAGAACTTTACGACAAGGTAGACCTTACAGTCGGCACGACCGAAACCATAGCCATGGGCTAACTCGGCTTTTGATACGATAACCGTGATGCAGTAAAAGAGGTAAGAAAAGTACATGAAAGTCGCGTGAGCCCTGATCAACAGTATCGGAGAATTTCTCAACAGTATTTGACGTGCTCTCAACAACAGCTCCCGAGATCACGCGATCACATGTGATCAGCGCGACTGGCGAGACCAGAACGCAAAGCCCCGAAAGGGACACAAATATGCTATGGCTCGGAAGGCGACTCGTCCATATGTGTTTGAGTATGTACTGAAGTCTCCGATTGACTGGTAAATTTGGACTTCAAAACACGGCAACTACGAAAGAGCCAAGCCTGAGGCGAGCGATAGCACATGTTACGAGTCGTCCATCACAGTTGTGCGTGGGAGTTAGATTGTGTAGCAGGTTGTACTGTTGAGTCAGTTGATCACTGTGGCCAATGGTTGATCCATGGAGCGTCAAGATGCAGCAATGTTTCGGAAGAGTTCGGTCGGGTTCGCGATATATGTTAGGATCTGCCTATGGCTGAAGGTGTGCCTTGTTGGAAGACCGGGCAATATGCGCGACTTTGAGTCGATACAAGACAGCGAACCGCGTTCTTTTCCATCGCATCGATGCTCAATCGCACACTTTGAGCTGGATGGAGATCCGGGTCTGTGATTGACGTGCTCTTTAGATCTCGGCTCCGATGGAGCCTGTAATACCTATGAAAGTGGGGACCATCTGCCAGAAACGAGAAGCAAATCAGTGACCGGACGTACTTCGACGTTTGGAACGTACTGGGAGACGATCAACACATCCGCAAGGCCCTCCACGATGGGTTCCCCAATATACCAGTGGCAGAACTGGCAATAACAGACGAAGCAGTACGAGCACTCTCCCACATGCTTGCTACCTTGAACGTCGACCAGCTGGGGCACAGACTCGAGATCCTAATCGGAAGACTTTATCGTCCAAGCAGAGGTCAGTCTCGGATGCAGAAGGCGCACCACCATATTCAAGAGGCATTTCGCATGTAGAGCACAAAAAGGCTGTTCACCAACATGACAATTCTCAATCTGTGGGCATGGCGGCGTTTCGAGCGTGTCGGAGGGTTTGCAAGAATAGAAGGGAGGATGTTGAGAAGACGCACGGCTCGACTTTAGCGCCGGGGGAAAATGAGTGTTCGCATAGCTTGGCAATAATGGCCGCCGCCCGAGGTAACATGTACCTGCATTAGATAATAATGTCGGTATCCATCACCGTCGCCTGACTTCACTTCACCCCGACGATCGTGAGCATGTGAAAGAATGCACGGTACGACATGACTGCACCGCCACTACTGACTACTGGGGAGATTTTGTCAAGACGGAACACCAAAACATCCCGGTAATAATATGCACTGCTCCCTTGCGAAGAGACCCTGAAAGAGACCCTGAAAGAGACCCTGAAAGCGATCACCGGGTGTCTGTTATACGATATGAAGTGCAGCAACATTGAACGTCCTCGTGCACTTTTGTATAATACTGCAATTGCACGGTGGTCGTTAAATAGGCTGTAATGGTTCCTCGAAGGACCCTTGCGGTAGTGCAGATACGGCAGCGAATACTGTAATCTGTAATGGACCCAAGGCATGTTTCCCACAGTCCGAGAAGGTGCGTTGAGGCGCTGCATTTGTTTCAACCAAACTTAACGGACTTCCGAGCAGCAAATGCTGAGGCGGCCTCATATCGGCAGTCGATTGCCGTAAGCCAGGCGTGCACCCCACACCCTTGTAGCGCTAACAAAAAAGCACTACATATACTTTCCTGCAGCCCGAAAAGGGTCGCTGCGATGACATCTTATTGCGCGAGCCCTCCACGATGGAAACTCAAGGCAGCAACAACGAGCTTCGACGGATCCGCGACGCTATACCCGCACACTGCTTTCGCCCATCGCCCCTTCGATCTGCTATCCACATCGCCGTCGATCTCACAATCGTCGGCGCCCTAGTGCTCGCAGCCCACACCTATATCCCACAATGTAGCATCTGGTCAGTCCGATGTTCTCTCTGGACCGCGTATGGATTCGTTCAAGGCTTGATGTTCACCGGTATATGGATTCTTGCACACGAGTGTGGTCATCGTGCTCTGTTTCGGCAAGCGCGCACGAACGACAGCGTTGGCCTGGTCCTCCACAGCGCTCTTCTGGTGCCATACTTTTCTTGGAAATACACACATGCCAGACACCACCGGTACCACAACCACATGAGCAAAGATACCGCATTTGTGCCTCGCCAAGCTGGAGAGCAAACATCATGGTCCACCACCATATCTGCCGTATTCCATAATGCAGAAGACTCGCCGGTCTACTCTGCTGGCGCCCTGTTGTTGCACCAGCTTTTTGGATGGCATGCCTATGTGATGACATATGCAAGTGGCGGTTCTGACTCTACACCCAAACCATTGAGCCCAGGCATCGTGGCGAGCAGTCATCTGAACCCGAATTCCAACATCTTCACCGACTCGCAGCGATGGCCAGTAACTTTGTCGCTACTCGGCATGATGGTAACTGCCAGCACCTTGTGCCTGTCAGCAAGCTATGTGGGAGTTAGTCAAACGTTGGCGCTCTATATTGTACCTTGGCTGTGGATGAACAACTGGATAGTCGCCATCACATATTTGCACCACACGCATCCCACAATTCCTCACTTCGACGAATCTTCCTGGTCATATTTGAATGGTGCGCTGTCGACAGTCGATCGCCCCTTCGGACTCGTTGGCGAACATCTCTTCCATGGGATCATTGACTACCATGTTATTCATCACCTGTTCCCGTAAGTGCATCCTCACACGGTCCTTGTGCTTAACGCTGATATCATGATCATAGAGTAATTCCATTCTACCATGCCAAAGAGGCCACCGAGGCGATGAAGGAAATATTGGGAGAGAAGTACCGCAGGGACGAGACGCCGTTCTGGCAAGCCATGTGGCGAACATTCCGTAGCTGCCGGGCAGTCAAGGAATCTCATAGCCAGCCAGGTATCTTCCATTGGGAGTAGAAACAATGAGCTATTACAGCAGATTCAAGATCTGGCCCGGGCGGTGCCTCGTGACTACTTTGGGCACCGGTCAACTTATATCTTGTTGTTGGTCTGTCCTCCTCACCGCCAGCGCGCTCTATCATTCTGGACACCAGCTATGATGCCGGCTTTGTTTACGGCTCCATGCTCGTACCACGAAGCCGTGCATGGATGCAGCACGCAACCTTGCCATGCTCGCACCTCGAGTAACCTCTTCGGCCACGGGATAGACATACAAGTGCCTCCAGCTCATTCGACGAAATGCCTCGTGATTCGTCGACGCTTTTCCGGTCAGCATAAAGTCGCCGCCGCTCGATCGCCATGTTCCCGTGTGTACTGGACTCCAAGGGCTATCTCCACGAGAACTTGGAGCAGTGTCCATCTCCATACTAAATCGACACTGATCGAATAGCACCTTTCACGCCTCTGCATCTGTGATTAAGGTAGGACAGCGTGCGCTCGTCACCTCGATGTCTACAGGCTACGACCACGCCGCAGATCGCACGCTCGCGACACGTGAAGGGCTACCGTAAGGTTCCAGTTGTGTGTGCGGCCACGACTCTGTCATACACCTCTGCTCGCTGTCGTAAGCTCAGAGGATTTGCCCGGTTGGGATAGGTCGTCGACTCTTGATATATCTGGATCCTGGCAGTATTGCTCATGCATGCGCATGCTGTATTTTTCTAGGGCACAGGAAACATACTCATCAACAACGGCAGTGCCAAAGTAATGCACGATGACCACATCCGGACAATCTACGTAGTGCGGTCTTCCTTTCGGCATATCAATGCCGTGACGACAAAGCCCTAGCTATGCCGTACCATACTAGGCTTAGCGGGGGTTGGCCCGGGAGATTGGAACGCTGGCCTCAATAGGGGTCTGAGTGTCAGATATATCATTATTTGCAGGAAGCAAGGAAGGTCCAGAGATACTCCACTGAAATCACGATATAATTGCATCTGAAACCTTACATGTGATCGGCATCATATACAAGCACGACAAGCTCGAGCCACACTCAAGCAACATGCCATCCAATAATGCACCATTCGATATTTCTGGGGCATGGCTCATCGAATCGAAGCTCAAAGACCATCCTGCCTTCCCTACAGGCCGCGAAATGACCATGACGATTGTGAGAGTAGGCAAAGACATTGCAACACCCAAGAGTAGTCGATCATTGCTCTCTTCAAAATACCAAGGGAAGTTCGACTTCGGGATCGCGCAAGGCACAATGCAACTCGCCAAAACCAAGCAGTCCGCAATGCCGGTCGAAGGACCCAACAAAGAGGATATCCAGCGTCAGAAGTGGGTGTACCGATGGTCTGGACCAAGACAACGACAAGACAAGAAGTCTTATAGGATCATCTTCAGTCCTGATGGAAAGAAACTATACGGGAAATTCTCCAGCGCGGACACAGAGCTGATATCGTTCTCGGGCCAAAAGGTGGAATAACTTACGCTGGTCAAAAGTTTCTGGTCATATCTGGATTGCAGACATGGAAAATTCTTGTGCTGTAGTTCTCAATCGCCCATCATGTCCGGTGCCAAAGGGAGCGCTCAACCCTATAAGCGGGACTCATACAAGCAGGAGTGGGTTCCATTTCGATATGCAGCAGCAGAAAAAGGGATGACGCTTGGCATTTTGCAAGTGGTCCAACAGGGTCGAGATGATACGAAATGCTTGTGCAGACCAGCCCAAGAATGTCGCATCTGGATAAGAGCCTTCCAAGAAAGCTGGTCGCTAATAGCCAAGATGTAGCTGGCCGGGACAGTTAAAGCGACAAATCGGTGCTCGTATTGCGTGAAAAATTGTCATGGCTACTAGATACATGTACGAACTTCCGCACCATGCTACCTCCTACGCGGGCATCTTGGACTATCGTGAAACAACATGCTAATAAAGCCTCTTTTACCCTGCAGTCGTTCTAGCCCGTCGAAACTCTATCTTGTCAGGTCGCTAGATAGCGTGTACTTGACCGACATAGAGATTGTCGTACGAAAGGCGCTTACGAAGGCGAGAAACGTTGCCGACCTTACTGTCGTATAAGCCTGGCAAAGGCACGCAACGTTCAGCGCTAGAATAAGATAAGATAAGATGAGATGAGATGAGATGAGATAAGATAAGATGAGATGAGATAAGACGATAGCGACGTGACATACGTTATCAGTAGTAAGCACAGCTCTATATATGCGGATGGTAGTACTTTTCGACTACTTTAGAGACAGCGATTCCTTCAATACGTACACTAGCCTACATACAGTAACACATGCTTTCGAGATGGATTCATAGAAACTCGAATTTCCGCGCAGCATAGCGCGGAAATTGGTATCATATTATTAGAAAGCTTGCTTCAGGTCAGCGACAATTCGAAGTCCTCGAATTGGCGCACAACACTTGGAGCTAACACATTCTTTGGTCGCCAACATCATCATCAATACACTCTGCACAACAGGAAGGACCGTACATTATCAAATTGGACGTCGCTGAATGTTGCACACTCAGAAACACGCCACGGCTGAACCGCAGATGGACCGACACGCTCCCTCACATCGAACATAAGCCGCTGCTTCCGGAAGTGTATTTCCTCACACACCCAACAATATTAGAGCCGTCGACAGGGGATGGCACTGCTAACTTTGTACTGCTGGATGTTGTGTAGGGATCGTTGGCAACCCTCGGTTTCACCCATGCCCGAGATTGCACCTCGCTCCACAGCTTCTTCTAAATGCATCCGCTATAGGAGACACTGTCCTTTCCGTGTACATCTTGATGATGGGTCTGCCCAACTTTGCTCATCGAATGCCCCCAAAAGCGGTGTATGCTATATTTTCGGCGGCATGCATCCTGGTGATTGTATTTCTCATCCATGATGGCCGGG
Source organism: Exutisphaerella laricina CBS 326.52 (assembly GCA_000504385.2). Taxonomy (NCBI): domain Eukaryota; kingdom Fungi; phylum Ascomycota; class Dothideomycetes; order Mycosphaerellales; family Mycosphaerellaceae; genus Exutisphaerella; species Exutisphaerella laricina. Next base: position 21,747 of record AWYE02000496.1, read on the forward strand.
TGTATTCGTCTGTGCAGGACATTGAGTGGAAACCAGCATGGAAGTCGTTCATTCCACAACACACGAACTCCGGCGAGCAAGGAATCTCGAATGATGTGGAAGACGAAATGACACTCCAAGACAAGGAAGGTCAAGTCCCGGACGAAGAAGAGCCATCCACGGAGGCATACAACATTTCCGCAACTGGCAAGCTACCATGCTACCATCTCCCTGGCGCAGAGGACGTCGTTGTTGTCTTGAAGACCGGCTCTACTGAATTCGAATACAAGTTTCCGGTCCACGTCAACACCACATTGAGATGCTACCCAAATTATCTGGTCTTCTCCGATCATGAAGAAGCTTTCCAGGGCATACAAATTCAGGATTCCTTCAGGGACTTTGACGATAGCATCAGGACCACTCATCCTGACTTCGAGCTATGGCGGCGCTTGCAGACCCGTGGTAGGGAAGTTTTGTCACCATCAGAGGTGACTGGACCTTGGGCTGCTGTTATACCTGGAGGTTTCGGAAAGCCCGAAAATCCCGGCTGGTGAGTGGCATGTTCGTTTGTGCCGAGCATTTTCTGATTTTGTACTAGGAGCCTGGATAAGTGGAAGTGAGTCCGGCAATCACGCGATGTCTTGCGACAGTATTAACTCGCGGATTAGATTTCTCCCCATGATAAGCCGCACTCTCGACGAGTATCCAGAAAAGAAGTGGTATGTCTTCATTGAGCTCGACACAGCCATGATGTGGCAGGTATGTATTTTGGCAGCATGGACGGATATACGACAGCTGACCTGTAGGTGAAGACTCTGCTGAATTATCTTGCGCATCTTGATTCGAGCCAACCCATGTATATCGGGAATCAGATCTTCGCGGGCGAGATCATGTTCGCGCATGGCGGAACAGGCTATGTGCTTTCCAGACCAGCGCTTGAAGATGCCGTGCACAGATATCGCTCCGAGCAGTCAGAGTGGGACCACATCCTGGATGAACTACCGTTTGGCGATGCCTTGCTTGGAAAACTGTTGAATGAGACAGGTTCCGAGATGGTCCAAGGCATTCCGATCTTCCAAGGTAATCAGGTGGGCAGCGTTCCTTACGACGGCATAGTAGGCGATGATCAGACGCGTGTCTGGTGCAGTCCAACAGTGACATATCACCACGTCCCGCCACCACTAATCGAGGAAATGTGGCGATTCGAGCAGACATGGATCCAAAAGAACCTCAATGTGAGTATAATCATTGTTGACTCGATCGAAGCTGACCATACCTGGCAGAATCCTACGAGCTTCTTGAAGCATAAGGATGTTTTCGCAGAATACGTTCTGCCACGATTACCGCAGGAATCGAGGAATTTCAGCAAACTGGGATGGAACAATCATGCAAGCACCGATAGAGGGTATGTTGAGAGACTCGAGGATTGTCGTCGCATCTGTAAAGATGACGATGCATGCCTTGAGTATGCCATAGACCTAGAGAAACGGTGCAAAACTGCAACCTCACCGAGTCTGGGAGAATGGGCGCGAGGCTACGACTCAGGGTGGGAGGTGAGTCGAGTTCGTAAATGGTATGAGGAGCAAGAGCCGTGCCCAGATAGCGATGGTTGGATTATTCCCTGAAATATCATTCTGCCTGATGCACTGCTACCATGGTACCACAGGCGATGGACTGGTATTTTTCGGGGCTATCGACCCGTCTTCACGCGTCTCGAGTACTGAACGGTTAGTGCTTAGAAGCAGAACTCTCATTGTCCGAAGGAATTGTCCGAAGGAGGCCGCAACGAGCAGCAACATGAACAGAGCGATATCATTGCAAGTAATTCGTCGGCACTTCTGGCGCCAGTTTCTGTTCCAAATGTCCTGCGCTGGAACCGAGATGGTGCCGCAAGGACAACATAGCCTACGTCAAGGAGCAGCACATGATGACTCTCGAGTAGTGGAGTAGTGGTCGCGATGCCGTCCATGGTTGTTGTTGTTGT
>AWYE02000499.1:0-78132 GCA_000504385.2 Exutisphaerella laricina CBS 326.52
TCAGCTGACTAACTCCCCCACTGCTCTTGCCGAGTAACAGTCATGGGCAGGTTTGTGGTCTCACATTTTGCCCTTTTGGCGGATGAGAGTGTTAGGTCGCTGGTTCGAACGGTATTTAGTTCGTACTTTTATGCTGGCACACATGAAAATTCAGCCTCACATCGGGCGGTGGCGGTTGACTGTACCCGGCCATAATAACACAGTGCAGCAACAGCCTCAGCAATCTCATGGGATGTCATGCTCTCGCTGCCATGTTGATCGAGGTTCGTCGATACAAGGAGCTTGCCACACCTGTCGACACGGCAAAGAATATTTGAAGGAGTGTCAAGCCAGACCAGAAGACCATGCAGTACGAGGACTACTATGTAGAGAACGATGGGTACGATTTTGGCATGCGCGGCCTGCTCTGGCACACATCAAGTAGTAGAGAGGGAAAGATCAGGTGGAGACGTGACTGGCATGCAAAACAGAGAGCCCCAGTCGGAGCCTAAGCTGCAGAGAATACTGTGCAATGCTCCATCGTCGGACAGCACGAACCATATGAGTTGTGTTTCTTCTATGCTTGCTGGCGATTGAGCTTCTACTGCTTGTAAGCGCCAAGGACCTTTCGGATCGTCATAAACGATACCACATGCCGATGTCAGGCACTGTGAAGTCGTGGCTCTATAATGTTGTTGTCAAGTTGGAACCGACATTCCGTCAGGCTTCCGTTTCCCAAGACATCTTCTATCTATGCTATGCAACGTTTTACATGTGTGACGGTACTATCGACGCTGACAAAGTACTCGAACGCCTTCCGCCTTACTGCAGTGGCAACGTGGAAGGTATCTCATCGGGTTCATTGAACTGCGGACTCGCAGCAGGGGTCATCCAAGGTGCAATCTCAGCACCAAGGCGATCCTGCTTCGCGTGCTTGTTGACAAATGGCGTCCAGCCCTCTGCGACGCCTTTTGTGCCTGGGTCGTTGCCACTGGCCCACGTATAATCAAGATATTCGTCTAAGTGCTCTTGGATGCCATCTGCCAGAATCTGCACAGCCTTCTGACGATTCAAGCTCCATTCGTGATCTCGCTTCCAGCGGCCTGCTAGCCTGGCTGTCTCAGCTCCATTCTCGAGGCCGTCGAGTATACTCCTCCAGACTTGCATTGTCTCCTCGAGTTCGCTGGCTTTGCTGACACCCATGACACTGACGCCAAGTCTGTCACCGCCGACTTGTGCGTTCGATTCGCGCGTCCAAGCTATGCCAGAGGCAGGGTCTCCTCGAGAGCCTACTGATGCGCCGATCTTGAGCCATTGCTCCAATGCGTAACGGATTGCAACGACTTCCAGCTTCTCGTCATGCCGGTCGCAGAAGTCGCTGGCGCGTTTGACTGCTGCGCGAAGTTCGTTGCTGGCAGGATGCCAGCTGCCCACACTGCCCACAGGAACGCCGTCTCGTCTAAGCAAACCCATACCCAGTGGAGAAGCGTTGGGCACAACATCGACGCCAGCTTCTTTCAGCTGTTTGATGCCTGTTGATGCCAGGAGCTGGTTTTGCAGAGTATAATTTGCATAAGACATGACTGCGTCCAGCGGCTCTCCCGTTTCGCGCAGGACGCGCTTCGCGATTGAGCACAGCACAGGTACTGGGTAACCAGATATGCCGACATACTTGATCGTTTCTTCCTCATCTCGTATCCTCCGCAGCTCGTGAATGGCTTCCATAACCTCATCTTCACTGACAAACTCCACATCATGACAGTACACCAGATCAAGATATTCCGTCTTCAGTCGTTCCAGACTTCGCTTGATACTCTGTCTCACCCATTCTCTCGAGTAATCAAATTGATCATTCGATATACGTCCACATTTCGTGATTATGAAGAAGTCGCGTCGTGGGAAGTTGTTATGTACAAAATCTGTGTCGAGCGCGTTGCCCAAGATCTCTTCGGAGGGTCCATAGTATGGCGATGTATCGAATGCTCTGATGCCATACTCCAGTGCAGTCTTTACTAGCCCTGTCGGATCAAGCTCGTAGGGATCTGGATTATATTGGTAGTTAAAGGTTGCCGTGCCAAAGATTAGAGGAGGCAAGATGTTGGACAGTGATGTCTTCTGTTCGTTCGCCATGTCGTGATGTGCTATGAGCGCCCGCGCTCGTCGTTTGCCGTGAGACTGTATACACAATACTCGGTAGGATCGTTTGTTCCCTATATCCACTATCGGACTCTCGTCGGAAGCCGCAAACGGTCGCGTGAAGGAATGCTAGTGATGTGATAGCAGTACCGCTATGGCACGGAGGGGATACGACTAGGACATGGTGAGGAAAGAGAACGACAACACCGGTGTTGCAGTCATCGAAAGGACGTTGAGGCCTGGAAGCCTAATTGCTTAGCTCTTCTAATCTCCGTTAACAAATAAAAGGGCCCGTTCGGTTGTTTCTTGTAGCTTGTAACACCTTCTCAAAAGCTAGCGATTTAGCGTGTTATTTCGAGTATTCTTGCCGTTCGGTTGTTTCTTGTAGCTTGTAACACCTTCTCAAAAGCTAGCGATTTAGCGTGTTATTTCGAGTATTCTTGTAGTTCTTGCCATAAGGCGGTGCGTTCACTTCTCGTCCTGTAGCATACAGTAAAACAGTCCTATAGCGATCGTCCGAGTACCGATATCGCCCGTCCTACGATATCCATCCGGTTCTTCGCTTCGCACGCTCGCCGTACCTCGCCCGTAGTCTCTATGACGATATGATGATATGGCTGGTACTCTCCGACGCTAACGGTGTAGGACTATTTTAACGTGTAGGGGGGGATCCAGCCTGTACCGTGATTAGCCTATAGTTTATGCTTTCTCCTCTTCGGCATTTATCGGTAGTGTTCATCGCATATAGATAGCGTAGAAAGAGGATAATTCTAGCGACAGGCAGGTTTTCGAGTAGGATGTGACTATGACACGATATAGCGCGAAATTTAGAGGCACCCCTTGTCTATGACATAGGTAGAATTATTAAGCAAATTTTCTGAAGGTGGAGCCTTATAGCCGAGATTTCTGTCTTATAACTAATGATATAGAATACTAAACCAAACATACCAGCTTGTACCGCTTAGGCGGCCTTATACCACCTTAGTTAAGAGCTACAAGTACACCTCCAACAACCGAACAGGCTTGAAGTTGCAGGCCCGTGGTGGTTGTTTTCGGGGCTCGATCGTAAAGCAAGATGCACTAGTCGAAACGCGGCAACATCGTGATTCCAGAACAAAGCTAGAATAGTGGCCTGATACTCGATATGATTGGTACAAAGGAGATCTCCGCTAGGGACACTTGCATGCCGACATGCAGCTCGCTCGCATTTTCGTAACCAGCACAGCCAGGGCGAAATCTTTATCTTTGCACCGGCACAGTGGCTATGGCGTTGTGTCTGCTCTCTCGACGTAGCAAGGTAGTACCTGCAGAACGCCTATATCGTGGTCAAACAGCTTGGCGCGGGCAGACATACCCTTGTGCTCATGGAGGTGGTCGGAGTCCAGGCTTTCCACCAATGGGAAGAGCACATCAAATATCATAGACCGACCTCGTGGTCTCGCACGATGCCAATGTGCTTACATCGATCAGATTTAGAATGCTCATTCGAGCACTCCAACGCCTCAGCGCAAATCTAATGTGCGCCTAGCGAGCGCTCCAGAGGCTCTCCACCCCGTACCGTTGGACCACAAACGATGGATGAACAGACGCCAGCCACTATAAGTGTGTTCAGGAAAGCGACTACGTGGTGAGACATGTTCAACGTGCTGGGCCGGCTGCTCGACATAAGCGCTGCGCATGAGGGAAAGCCGTGAATTTGACGGATAGAAAAGCACTTCCTCTTGTGCCTTCGGTTGTAGCATCAAACTGGACTGAGAACATAAGTATGGTACTGACGGAGCAGTCCATGCTAATCAACGTGCCAAAAATTCTCGATTATGGCGACTCGCCTACTTTTTTAGCCTGCCTTTTGACACTGGATATATGGTATGTCTGCATGGTAATTGTGAGGTCTGCTCGGTATTGCTCGGGCTTGTTGATCCCAACCATACAACATGAGAAGAAATTAAATGTAGTGCCGCCGGAAGAGGGGCTGTAACAGAACATCTTGCATTCATCTCTTCTCACATCTCGCCATGTCTCATGTTGCATGTCATCTACAACATCCCCTTCCCAACCTGCTCCTTTCTCTCCTCCCAAACCGTCTTCCCACTACAACTGCAGACAGTCTTATCATTATCCCAGACACCCGCACTTCTCGCAATAACGCCGACAAGCGTGTCGGGGTCCTCCTTTTCCAAATTCTCTTGTCTGCTCACAACGACACTCCGCCCAATCATCTCCCATATCTGGATCGGCTTGTGCACAAATACTGATCCCAGCCCGCTCTTGCCGACCTCGATTGTACCCAACACGCCCTTGACCTCTTTCCTGCTCTCCCTTATCGCATCAAGAGCATCCCATACCCCACCAGTCGACTCAGCACCACGACTGATATCACCAGTCTCCCGTACAGTAACTTCGTACTTCCCCGCACTCACGCCCTTCAGAGTCATATCCAAGATAGTCATACTATCCGAAACCTGCACCATCCTTATGAGACCTCTCACATGGTCGGTGACTTTGCTCGAATGTGTCTCCAGAATGCAAACGGCTGCACTCTCAGCCCGTCCAGACCCTCGTAATATGGCATCGCGGCCCGTATCCTGGATTGCGGAGACGATGGCGCTCGGCGCGGCGTTGCCAGTCACTGATATAACCTGTGACTTTAGGTTGGCGGAGACGTTGTGTATGCCTGTATCAATTTAACAAGTGTCATGGCAGCAAAAACGGTGGATCAGTGAAATAGCTTACCATCGAGCTTGTATAACGATGTAGAGACGTCCTTGATGCAGTCTTCGCAGCTGAGCGGAACAGCAAAGGTTGTCTCGAAGGGTGGAATCATGGCTGCAGGCGATCTTGCGCTTGTATCTCGAGACTGGACCTTGATGGTCGTTGGGACATGGTTGGCATTCACGATGAGTGCAACCAAGTCCCGAGGTCGCTTGATTTCCAATCCAGTACCTTCGCCGAGTGAAGTCGCATTCATCAAATATTGACGCCACGTCTAATCATAATTCGCTTGCACCTCCGCGGGATTCGATCGAGCACGAGACGTTCACTTCATGTTCACTCGCATCCGTCGTTACACCTCACACCAGCAACTTCATCAACCTGCTCATAGTCCCTGAAATACGAGCGCACCGCCATCGCTACCGCCGTCGCCGCCCACGGGGCACTTTCACCATCATGTCCCAATTCGCAGGCCAAACCCGCCTAGCCTACTCCCGTTCATGGCACCTCCTCAACGTCGGCTCAGATCCTCGCCCCCTGGGTCGCCTCGCCTCTCAAATCGCCATAACCCTGATGGGCAAACACAAACCCATCTACGACCCTTCCACCGACTGCGGCGACTATGTCGTAGCAGTGGGATGCCACGACTTGCACACTACAGGAAAGAAACGATTCCAGAAGAAATACTACAGTCATACTACGCGGCCGGGTAGTCTGAAGGAGATAACGATGGACAAGATGATGGATAAGTGGGGAGGAGGAGAGGTGCTGAGGAGGGCTGTTAGGGGAATGTTGCCAAAGAATCGGTTGAGGGATGACAGGATGGCGAGGTTGAAGACGTTTGAAGGGCCCCATCATCCGTACAAGAAGAACTTGTTGAGAATGGAGACTGAGGACGGGAAGAAAATATCGCAATTGCCGGAGGTGAGAGCGGCGTATACAAATCATCAGCCCAAGGAGCCGGAAGTGGTGAAGACGCAGTAGGACATGGCCAATGGTCGGGAACATGATCAAGGAGGATGGAAGCCGTCTCGGGGCGGTCATGAGGGGAATAGTAAGGAGCAAAAACGAGCATCCGGTGCATAGCAGCACATCGGTCTTTCATGTCGAAGGACATATCTCACGCCTCGCGTCTGCAACTGCCTCTCTCAGCATCACCTTATTAAGCTACGCGGCCATCCAGCCTTTGACCCACTGGCGACTAACGAGCTTGCGGAGTCCTGCAGTCTGTTGTGATGGCATAAAGCACTTCTCAGTAGCATCTCATTGGAAGCAAGATATGGAGATCCTCAATGGCTGATTGTAGGCGACGCTCGAGGCGCCTTGCCCGAAAGCGTTGCAGGCGAATGCATTATGTGTTCGTCAGATGAACGCACTTTGTGTTGGCCGGCGAGTCTAAACTTATAAGAACCAACATCCTGAGGTTTCAGCATAAAGGCGTTCCTCTACTCGGCAAGACCCATCATTGGGTCTCACAGGATCTCTACAACACTCGACCGAGTACAATTGTTTCACCAACACATCACCATCAGCAAATCCTCCACCACGACAAACACATCTAAACCAGCAGCAGTTTCTGCAAATATAACCAGTTCGGTCACAGCTATGTCCTTTATTCCAGCAACCTACCAAGTCCTATTCCAAGATGACCGTTCGAGATTCCACATGGACCATGTCTACTTCCTGGCCATATACTACTTGCGGCAGGACATCGCCAAGCATTTCAGTGCAGCACAGGGCGAGGAGGTCGTCAAGAACGGTCAGTTTGTATCTAACGGACTATCCCGTGATATCAAGCGCATCGCTGAGAGGGACAACATCGACTGAGAAACCATCCTTCGAAGCTGAACCCCGCACGGGAGGAGAATGCTGTCGTGGTTAGTGGAGCTGGTATCAAGGGCTGTCAGCAGATCACATCTGATGGTGAGAATGCAGAGTTATATGGTGACTGGCCGTCGAAGGTGTGTTGGGGATATGCGATGGCATTAAGGCCATTGTGTTGAGAGGCCTCAAGCGCGCTTACATCAAAAGATCACCAAGAATTGCAGCAATTGCAGCAACAGGGGGAAGGGACCGTTGAGTAGTACAGCATCCATAGACTCTACGTGTGAGCATGGTATTGTAAAGCCGCTCGTGCAAACCGTTGATTGTATTGGAGAGTATTCAGACTGGGACACGCCCGGCGCACACGGTGTAGTGATTGTCCTTGGGCCTCCTCAACTGACGACAGTATTTAGCGCCCGGCAGCCCGTAGCCAATGAAGCTGATTGAAGACCCCATGGCCTTTTCAACATCATAAAGCAGTCAGTTGTAGCTAGGGCTTTGACTGTTCTTATCGGCGGGGCATGCACACGTCTTCCAGAAAGAAGCTACGCCCCGCCGGGTGTTGAGAGGTTTTTAGCAAAATGTTCATCGCAGCTTCCCTGGTGCAAGAATTCGTCTCTATATATCGTGCAGCTCCCATCAGTCCACTATCTATAGCTGGGCACTCGCACCCTTCCTGCTCACAGTACACTGAATCAATCCGTTTGGGTCACTCTGCGGCGCGTAAACCTCCGCATCAGGCCCAGTATTCTTCAACCCCTTGAACCAACTCAAATCCACCTCAAAATAGTGTTTGTTAGGTAATGAGTAGTCAACACTCTCCACTCCTGGCGCGGCCTCCAAGATCTTTTCACTCATGATATACATTGTATTCTGCACACTGGGCGAGTTCTCCTTCGCGAATGTCTCTAGCGTGATTGTACGAGCGCAGGCGTATGCTTCTTCAAATCTCTCCTGGTCCCTGGCCACCTGGTCGTGGGCAGTGTAGGTCTTCCAGTGCCAGAAGGCGTCCACGCTGGTGGAAAGGATGCGGTCCCAGACCTCGGGGAGTCGGGTGTATGCGTCGCGATGGAAGGAGTGGAATTGGGAGCCTGTGCTCTTCAGGACTAAGAGTCCTGTAATACCGCTCTTGATTCGGATTCCGTTCTTGCGCGAGACAACGGCTTCGACGGTCCTCTTTTCTTCGCCGTCGCGCATGAAGCTGTGAGGGTGTTCCGCGCCTTCTACTACAAGCCGTGTCCAGCGGTGTACAATGAGGCTGACGTGGGCGGTGTGGATGTGGGGGTATTGCTGGAGGAAATGCGAACCCAGGGAGGAGGCGAAGAGTTCTGGAGGATTGACAGGGTTGAGTTTGGCGTGGACGTAGACGGTTTGTTTTTGAGTGTCTGTGGCTACGATGTTCCTGTTGTCGGCGTGTGTCCAGGAGGCTGCGATGTCGCCTTCGAGGAGGGTGCAGACGGTCATTTCGGTGACACTTTGCTTGTTGGGATCTTTGGGATCGACGTGACGCTTGTAGAGACGAACGTTGTCTTTGCCATAGCGGGCGTAGGAGAGCTCTGCCATTGCGAAGGAAGTGCTGTAGGTAACGGTTGATGCTATTGCTGCCTTGCGAAGCTTAAAATCAAGTCGAGGATGGAAGCGGACAATGAGAGAGCGAGGAAGTCAGTCCTTGCAAGGGAGCCTACCAGCCTTATACATAGGAGGTAGCAGAAGACGGGCGTCTTATCGGATGCTGCAGACGACGTGTATCGCTGGGCGCCGTATCAGACGAAGTCGAAACCTTCGAGCTCATCACCAGCCAGCTGAGCTGTCGGGCAGCTCCGATTAGACTAGGCGCAACGTCTGGCACATGTCAGGCCAGACGCTGAAGAAGATCCGGAATAGCGGCATGTCTGATGGTTCGATATGCTACACATCCTACCACTGCTACTACTACAAGGCAGCGCGTCCTTCGTCCCCACGGGTGGTATTGTCCCGGTGTACGGGGTTAGATAGTCTCAAGTGAAGGACAATGAAAAGTAACCTAGGGGTTTGTAACAGACTTCCTTCCCACATGGGACCCAGCACCTGGGGTAGTACGGTAGTGCATAGACATCCTGCACCATCGCGTACCTGCAACACGTCAACATAACCATAGCACTGCGACAACCAGCTCTGCAATTGCACTGATATTACCGTCATCACAAAACGCAATATTGAATCACTACGCGATCACAAACAATGCCACATGTTGTCCACCTTGGCCTCGATGCATTACGACAACCATAATCGCGGCCGACATACTCATGACGGCCATCGAGCCGGTGCATGCCCTAGATGACACCGCCCAACCGCAGTGCCAATGGCCCATTCGCAGGCACGGTCGGCACCAACAATGCCCTTCTTCCTCCATCGCGATCGACGAAAGATGGAGGGTCGCTCTCCGCGGCCAGTCTGCTCACCGCGAAGCAGGCTTCCTACATCCGACCTGTGCAACCACCGCCTGGCAGCTTCACTTCTGATCTCAAGTCCTTCAGCTCTCGAATGGACTTGAGCAGCTATGCGGGTGAGGACGGCGCCAGCGATCCCGTCAGCTCGGAGCAGAAACAGCAGGAGTTCAGGCAGGAGATTGAGAAGCAGACACGTCTCAAAGCAGGAACAGAGAACCTACTTGAGGCATTGAGTACACAGAAAGCGAAGAAAGCCAAAGACCAGCGAATGGCCGCCGAGAGTCAGCTCAATGCCTCCAACCGGAAAATTGCTCAGCTGAAGATCGACCTGGAGGCAGAAATACGGCGCAGTAAAGAACAGCCGATGAGCCCGAAGGGCAGATTGTCACAGCTTTTTCGACCTTCTTTGGAGAGAGCACGTCTCGACCAAGAACGACTGCAAGACGAGCTCTCTCCACAGCTGGACGTGGAACTGGAATCGCCGACATATGTCCTCGCGGAACTACTTCAGCAGCTCGAAGTGGAAGATATGCAGCCAGACTACTATGTCAACTTGGCTAACAACTTGGTTGAATTATTTCAGCGGCATCCCACCCTCAAATACGATCTAGCATGGTCAATCTTCGGTCTGCGCATGCAAGTTATGCTACTCAGCGACAGCAGAGAAATTGTTGCGGCAGGATATCGTGTTATGCGCTATGCTATCACAGATCGCAAGTCACTCAAGACGATCAGGGCGTTGCATACAGATGTCCTGGTTATATTGTCTTTGATCAAGGAGAGCAAGGCAAGAGTGGAGCGAGAGCAGGCCATCAAGTTCATCAGATCGTTCCTCGATGTCAGAGATGGCATCAAGGAGATACACCCGGCCGTGGCGCGCATTATTGTGGCTGTTGCAGATCATTCCGATGATCAGTTACGAAGCATTGCTCTATTGACTTTGGCAGAGATGCTCCTGAAAGATCCTACGCTAGTTGTCAATGCAGGTGGTATTGCCGTACTTTCGGAAGCCATGGGGAGCGGCGTATATCATGCGCCCGAAACGTTGATCAGCCCGTTGCTGCACCTTATGGACATGCCTGCAAGAAGAGGCGTGCTCAGGTCTGGATTTGAATTCAGTTCAGCCTTCGCAACCTTCACCGAGCCTCATATCGCCCATCTCGAAGAGCGTCTTGCAGCGAGCTCGCGAGTGATCGCTGGCATGTTTAAAAGCTGGTCTGGCTTGATGACACTCTCGTTACACGACTTCTTACCTGTGCGTTCTGTGGTGTCATCTCTGTACATCACAGACATTCGAGTACGTGCTGCATCACTCGATCTCGTCGCCAACATACTGCGGCTCGAGAAGAGATCATGGTCCACACCATTCATTGGAGGAAGGCGGCTTACTACATATGCTCGTGTAGCCAAGCTGAACTTCGAAAATGATCCAATTCACGACAATAATCGTGACACCGAGAACGACACGCAGAAGCGCAACCTAGTGAACCACTTCACCGCCGTGGCTCTTGCTGTGCTACTTCGCCATGGACTGCTTCAAGCACTGCTAGATGCCGAACATGATGCGCCCACCGAGGCGCTAAAGCGGCGGACGGATCTTATCATCGCTGAAATGCTTAAGAAAGCAAGTGAGCTACTGCCCACATCATGGAGCGCCCAGCTGCAGACCATGCCAGGTTTGTTCAATACAGCTTTGAGGTTTAACTCCGAACAGCGGTATACAGCACTGTCGACAGTTTATCAGGTTGATAAGGTCAACCTGAAGCTCTGGAGAACAGACCCCTCGAGTACAACGACGAAGTCGCATGATGCGACAGATGGTGCCCGAGCACGTTCCACCTCAAAATCGCAGGCGGCTGCCGAAATGGACGAAGTGCAGTTTCGTGCTCGATTGCTTGAGACTGGCGTGCTCAACACCGTCAACTACCTGAAATGGGATTGGACTATCATACAAGAGCTGATCGACGGGCCACTCACGAATCCGAAAATGCTGCACGAAGCAGTCGAGAAGTCCAAGTTTGTCCATCGGCTGCTGAAGTTCTTGCGGCCCTTTCAATTCCGCTTCTCGGATGCGTCGAGCACGAAATCAAATCAACGCTATGTCAAAATGGCATGCACTCTTGTTAAGACTTTGCTGCAACATCCAGAGGGAGCCAACTTCCTGTTCAACAACAAGGCAATCCGACAGCTAGCAGAGTGTCTCGCACAGCTAGACTCAGAAAGTGGAATCACCTCCAAGAGCCCACTATTCTCCCCTGATCGTCTGGCAGACACCCTTGTTGGCGGATACTTTGCCATGTTGGGTGTGATGTGCAGTGACTCGAGGGGGCTGCAGATCCTGGAGCGCTGGCATATCATCAATATGTTCTACCACATTGTGGAGCTGAAGAGTCGCGACGACTTGATCAAGTGCTTGTTGACTAGTCTCGACTACACTCTTGATAGCCATCCTCGCATCATTCTGTCCAAAGCCATGATCGCCGGCTCGAAGCACATACGCATCATGGCGACGAGGATACTGCGCAAGTATGCAATTGAGCCTATACAGCCTACCCTGCCAGGCGGTGGACCAGCAGAATGGGCGATCAAGCTGCTAGTCAGCCAACTCTACGACCCCGAGATCGAAGTTTGTGAGGTAGCCATCAAGATCCTTGAAGAGGCTTGCAATGATATAAGATCATTGGAGTACGTGGTGAAATGTCGCCCCGCCCTTGATCACCTCGGCGAGATTGGCGCACCACTACTTCTTCGATTTTTGTCCACGTCAGTAGGCTACCACTATCTGGATGGTCTCGACTACATCACACGAGAAATGGACGACTGGTTCCTGGGCCGCAACGATAGCTACGTCACTGTCGTAGAAGCTTCACTTGCCCGTGCGCTATCAGATCTGCCAGAAAAGCCACAAACCAATGATGATAATCTAGGTCCACAGGATTTCGGGTCCGTGCCTCCTCACTTCTATCGCGAGCTTACTCGAACGGCAGAGGGCTGTGAACTTCTCAAAGCCAAAGGTCACTTCGAGGAGTTCACTGCAACGATACAAGACTTTGCCATGGAAGCAGAAGACCCCGAGACAATACTGAAGGTCAAAGGATGTTTATGGGCAGTGGGAAACGTCGGTTCGATGGAACTTGGGGCGCCATTTCTCGAGCACACGGATGTTGTCAAACACATTGTACAGATCGCGGAGAAGTCGCAGGTCATGACGCTTCGAGGTACAGCATTCTTTGTGCTCGGTCTCATATCACGGAGTCTGCATGGTCAGGAGATCCTGGCCGAGCATGAGTGGGACGGCACGACCAATGTCATGGGCGAGAGTCTTGGATACGTTCTGCCGTTGGACTTCAACAAGCTCTTCTCGCTGCAGCCTTTTGATCTTGATCGGCCAAACAATGCCATACTACGCAGTCGGCCCGGCGCCATCACAGACAAGGATGCGCAAAACCAGCAAGTTCTCGACTCTATCACTAAGCTTGGTAACACGGTCTTGACGAATAAAGCCCTGACTGAGCTCAACACCTTGAAACACAAGAAAGCACCGGGATTCCAAACCCCTGCGTTGTTCAGGAAGGTCATGATGTTGCTGTCGAGTCACTCATACCGCATACCGCAGTACAGGTTCGTTATTGATCTCTTCGACAAGTCAGTACTCAGGAGCATTGTGCTGGAAGAGGACGAGGAAGAGTCTTCGGGGGATGAGTGATTCATGAGTGACGGCGCACTGGAGTACGTGGGGAAATGCTCCGTCGGGGAGACGAGCTGGATTGATGTAGTCACGATGTCATGGACGATATGAGCGGGATGGGACGGTGTATTCAGGTCGTTTCGCAATAGCCCAAAAGCTCGCGTGGCTAGTTTTGCAGGTGGATCTTGTTGTGCTGATAGCTTGGGTGAACAAAACAAGTCTTCCACTCAGCCCACTTCTTATGGTCACCTTCGTAACGCCTGGCAAGCAGTCCAGGGATCAGTAAAATGCCTCTGACGAGCGACTATCGAGCGACAGAGTATTTTCGCCCGACGAATTGACGATTTGGGATCTTGCTGCTGCATTGTGCAGCGCTTTGGTGGCCTTGGATTGGCATGACGTCTGCTATACTTGAAGGTCTGGACCTGCCCATCAAATAGTACTCGCTTTCATATGATCCTTGCAATATGACGCTGTATCACTGGCAAGCAGAGTGTTGTGGACTGCGTAGTGAAACATCCAGATCAGCTCAGCATGAACCTTGCGTGGAGGTAGCACGCTGGTGGTGCTACGTGATAGCCTTCTCTGCAGCTCAGATGCAGTTCAGCAACTGGCTCCGCCGTGCGTGGAGGGTACTACGCGGGTGCCGACCCGATTGGGGCTGAGAGCTTTACTAAAGATCACTTCCACGTCCTGTTTCACGTGCATATTGGAACGTTCTTCAGGGAATGTTATCAATGTTCTTCGAGGCACATTCTGTAGGGAACATTAGGAACGTTCTCCGAATAATGTGACTAGAGAAACGTTTTGTCTCGAGACACAAACACTTCAACATCCACTACCCGGAACTCGACCCCGGCCGCGGACTCAACTCATCCGTAATGTTATTCCCATCCTTCCACGCAATACTAACATACTTCGTATGGCTCCCCCTCGCCACAACCTCATCCTTCTCATTCACAAACTTGATACTCGTATACGCCAACGTCTTGCCAAACTTGTCACAAGTCACTTCCGCCTTGATCGTATCCCCCACCTTACCGCCAGAACTGAGGTAGGTAACTATTCCCACAATCAGTAAGTACGTTAGTACACGACGGAGTTTGAGGGGGCAACGCCCGTACGCACCGTTGAGATCAGTCGACACGCCCGTAGCGAAAAGTCCACGAGACGCGACTGCGAGACTGCCGCCGAGATCTACCATGCTAGCGATGGTACCGCCATGGAGGATTTGCAACCGATTCTGGGAGCGGGTGGGGTATGGTATTAAGTATGGGTTTGTGTGTATATGGAACGGAAGGCGAATTGGCATACAGTGTGTTCCTTCTTGATATCAAGCTCAAAGTTTACGATCCCGGGTCGAGCGGCCGTCACTCGTAGCTATATGACAGCCACATCAAATCAGCTTTGGAGTTCGTCGTGTGGGTGTGCCTCGTCGGGGCTGCACGTACTCCGTCAAGTAGTCTGTATAGATACTGTCAACAAAGCTTAGATGTACACACGTTCTTGATGGTATTGACCTCGGTTCTAAGCCTGAGTTCGCGCGAAATGACTCCCAGACTGACCGCACGAAAGGCAGACATCGTTGCGACATGATGGCGATGATTGGTTGTTGATGGAAAGAGAACCAAGTTCACGCATTGTACACGAAGTGGAGTACGAGATACTGATCACGTGCAAGATTGCGACATGGCGGCAGTGACCTTCGGCTAGTAAACCGATATCAACGAATAGCAGAAGTGGTTTTGGTAGAACAGGCAGTCTTGTTGAACATTTCAATTGAAGTGGTATGTACACGCACCAAAGTGTGTCATACGACGAAAAACCAGCATCTCGACCTATCTCACATAGCAACATCCACCACCACCAACTAACTGCATGCACCCAGCATACGCGCTTCAACGAAGAAGACGCTCAGTGCGACTCAAAGAGCCGAGCTCAAGAAGACAGCGCAGCAATGAAGCCGTCCGTTAGTCTCATCATCGCTCAGCCACCGAGCTCAACCACAGGAGCGAGACAGAAAACGCATAAAGACATCGCAATCGCATCGAGATGTTACCACGCCTTGAGAAGCGCAGACTCTATTCCCGTAACGCCGTCGCCTTTTTAGTATCGCAGTCAAGACCCATGACCGCCAGTAGACTGTGCAGACTTTTATAACACAAGAGTGGTCGAAGAAGAAACGCAGCCGCGAAAATGCATGCTCTATCCCGTGTTCCCGATTCATGCATGATGGCGAATTAGAAGACTTTCGTAGAAGGTTCCGAAGGGGTAATTGTACAGTGGCCGTGAACTGGTAGCAAATGGGTATCTCATGCGTTGTCATCGTCGCCCGCCGCTGGAACCGATTTCGCAGCCGGCGGCGATGCTGCTTCGGGAGTCTCTTCTGGTTGATCGCCTGATGCGTCGAGAGCTGCAAGTGCGCTGTGTAGAAGGGTCAGTTGTCATGTTCATTTCTTTCGATCTGTATGCTTACCTGAATGCGTTCTGTGCTGTGCTTGGTTCGTCCTTCTTATCCACAGGAGGCGTGTTCGTTCTTGAAGTGCCAGCGGAGCCTGGGCCGAGACCAGCGCCACGTCTGCTGCCGGCACGACCACTGCTTAGTGCAGATGGACCGAGACCACCACCAGGACCAAGTGAGGCACCAGTCGGTCGTGGGTTGGAGCCACGGTTCTGCAGTCGTCGAAGGTCGTCCATGGCGACGTTCGTTCTCGTGTAGTCCTGTGGTGGTGGCATGCCACCGGAGAAGTTACGCGCATCGCCACGGCCTTGGGGCATGCGGCCACCTGGACCGCCACGTGAAGTCTTCTGTCGTTCAAGCTCTGCCTTGGCCTGAGCAGCTTCCGCTTCCTCGTGAATCTGCTGAATAGTTTTCGGACCCTTCTCAGAGTCCTTGCTCTTCCAGCCTGACTTGCGAAGATCGATTAGGTCCATGACCATGAACTTCGGTCTGCTTCCAAGAGCATCGCTCTTGAGGATACTATCCTCAATGCGCTGGAAGTAGGCAGTCAAAAATGATCGGCCTTGCTCCTCCTCTGACATCGAGGCACCCACGGCCTTTAGCAGAGTGGTCAAATTTTCGATTGCAATTTCGTCCGGAGGGCCTTCGAAGTTGAGGAGTCGGGCAACACACTCGTGCATGATGCGGAGAGTAAGCATGCGAAGCTTGTACAGCTGACCGATGAACTGGATCAGACCCAGACCACGACGCTTGGCAGCAGCAGCAATGTAGTACTCGTCAGATAGCAACGCTGCTTCCTGACTCTCGCCCTCTGGTTTCTCTGGAAGATTAGCTTGCCAGCCGCGTTCGAACTCTTCCTGACAACGGTTGAGCAGGTACTTCCTGAACAATGCGCCACCGACGACTGGGTTGCCATTCTTGTCCTTGATTGTCTCGTCGCGGATGTCTGCACTCATGGTGGTAAGCATCTTATGGCAGAACTTGGCGTACATTCCAGCCCAGTGAGCTTCATCGCAAGCCTTTTCGAAAGTGAGCTGGATGACCTGGCGCAGTGTGCGACCGTCTTGCTCGTTCTTCGATTGTGCGGCGATCTCGAGAATCTGGTCGGCGATCTTGTCGAATTTCTCAGGGGTCATCTTGTTCAGCGCAGCTTTCACCTTACGCTGCACCATATCAGGAGCCATGTGTCCTGATGGGTCAGGTCCAGAAGATGGAGCCTGGCCAATGCTCGTAGGCTTCCAGCCACTGGCGGTAACCTGGATTGGCTTTAGGTCCATGTTTGCGGTAAGAGGCATCTTGGCAGCCATATCAGCCTCCTGTCGCTTGCTTATATCGCGACCATCACGCTTGCTACCACCCTTCGGCCCACGTCCACTCGGATTACGAGGTGATCCAGGGCCAATTCCGCCAGCCATGCCGAAGCCACTGTTAGTGCGGCTCGTCATAGCTCCTGGAGCACCCATACCAAGTGCACTTTGTTGACGACCACCCATCGGTGGTGCACCTGGTCGTCCGCCGATTGGGCCAGGACCGCCCGTTTGGGAAGCTGCGAATCGCTGCTCAGAGGTAGTACCACGAGCATTGCCACCCATTGGGCCGGCGAAGTTACCCATTGCGCCCATGGAGAATTGACCTGGGCGGTTGGAGCCTCCACGGGACATGGCACCAGATGGTGTACGAGCAGATCCAGGACGAGCAGAACCAGGCTCATCGCCAGGAAACAGAGTCTCCTTCACCTTCTGGTCCCAATCAACAGATGGCTTCTCCTTGAAAACATTCTGGAACTGGAGCAAGAAGTCTTTGTCGTACGCCTTGCCCTTCTGGCGGGATTGGTTGAGGGCAGGATTTGGCGACTTGAAGCCATCTGGATATTGCGCCTCCTCCTTGAGAGATAGGAAACGGGCTGACTTAAGCGCTTGCATTCCAGGTGTTGGTTCGGGGCGCTCGACCGGCTTGTTCGTCTCCAGCTTGAGATGAGCAGGTTTCGGCTTGGAAGCACCAGCAGCACGTGATGGTGCAGTGCCTGATGTTTCCGTCTCTGCGCTTGGCTCTGCTGGAGTATCTTCGGATGCTGGTGTCTCAGTGCCACTGGCAGGTGCTGAGCCAAGTTCGGGGTGCTTCTTAAGCGATGCGAAAAGCGACTTCGCCTCCTCATCTCGACCTTCACCGGCAGCTGCTGTGCCGGTTTCGCGTTCCTTCTCACGAGCGAGCTCGCGCTCCTCGGCCTCTCTCTCTTGACGTTTGAGTTCTTCATCTGCCTTGGCAGCGCGCTCCGCGTCCTTTGCGGCCTGCTCTGCCTTTTGCTTGGCCTTTTTCTCGTTGTAGGCGCGCTCACGCTCTTCCTCTTCCTTCTCACGAGCCTCCATTTCGGCAATCTCGCGCTCGAGACGCTCGTCCTCTTCCTGCTGCTTGCGAGTCTTCTCCGCTTCTTCATCTTCAGCGACCTTTTTCGCAGCAGTAGCATCATCCTCTGCCTTCTTGTCGCCTGCAGCCTTGGCAGCGGACTCTTCGGCCTCGGCGGCAGCCTTCTTGATCTCATTTTGAGCTGCCTCCTCTTGATCAGCGCGCTCCTTGGCCTTGACATCAGATGCTTCGCGCTCCTTCTTCGTCATCTCGGCTTCTTGCTCAGCGGCCTTGCGCTTGTCCTCCTCCGCTTTGCGCTTGACTTGCGCTGCGAAGTCGTTCTTGGTCTGCTCGGAGGACACGGTGCTCTTACTCTCGGCACGGTTGTGTTGGGTGCTGGGAGCACGTGGTGGCGGTGTCGGATTGCTAGGAGTCGAGACGATAACGGGCGTGTTTGGCTGAGCTTGTGCGCTCGGTGATGCCGCCGGCTTCTTGAAGTCGACGGCGTTACCAGCAGCATCGGTGATCTTGATTGCACTGCTCTTCTTCGGTGGGCGCACGAATCCAGCGCCTGACTGCGATGCTGCATTCGGGGTGTGCGAGGGCTGAGGAGCGCTAGACGCAGGAGTCTGAGGGCCACCGATGCTAGATTGTGGCAGTTCAGATGCCTGAGAGGCGGAACGGTTCATACTGGCTGCACCAGGAGTTCCTGGTGGATGGAATGGAGGTTGTGTAGGTGGGACGTTGAACGGCGTAGGGTAGCCAGGTCGGGGGCTAGCTGGTTGCTGGTAGTATTGTTGGGGGTAGTATGGTTGGTAGTACCCAGTGTTGGGGTCGTAAGGCGGCATGCCGTACATGGCCTGCAGTTGTGGAGTGGTTAGAAGTTGTTCTGTAAAAATTTGTGATTTTCGAGACGACGACGATTGTGCGCTTCGAATCCGAGGACACTGTATCAGCCAGCTGTTTCCATCCTTTGAGGACAGAGCACGTCGAGTGCAGCTCGCTGAGACAGAGCTCGGACTCGTAGCTGGCAAATCTGGAGAAAGAAAAGATTGGCATACTTGCTGCTGAGGGTTGAGGTGGCCTGGGTAACCGCCGTACATCTGTGCATTAGTGTTCATATGTTGACCCGGGTGAAAGTTTGGCGTTGCGTGCATTTGGGCGGGACTTCCGCTCATTCGTGCTGGCTGTCGGAAAGGAGAACCTGGTGGTGGGCCGCCTGGCTGGCCGCCAAACTGTGGCATCGGGCCACGCTGCTGATTTCCTTGCATAGGTCGATAGTTAGGTCCTGGTGAGCCCATGAATGGCTGCTGACCCGGGTTGAATGCACCGCGACCACGACCGCTTCCGCCTTGTTGATTGAAAGGTGGGCGTCCAGCCATGTTGACACCCTGGTTGCTCAGCTCGCTCTGCATGGATTGTGAGGATGGGCGGCGCTCGTGGATAGGAATCTGGCCTCGCATCTGTGGAGAAGTTAGCGAACAGTGCCGTAAATGTCAGGTGACTCGGCAAATGACTTGCCATCTCGGTATCAGCAGACATGTTACCGAAGGCAATGCCGCCGTTGTTTGTGCCGGCAATCGACGGTGGTCGTCCGCCGCTGGCAGCAGGCTGCGGAATAGGCGATGGTGAATGCGCAGGCGAGGTTACCCGAGGGTTGTTTGACGACGCCGAAAGAGACGCGTTGTGAGGTGCGAAAGGCGCATCTCCCTGCTCGGCGCCAGGTGCTTGCATTGAGCCAAAGGCGATAGGAGGGCGACTGTTGCCATTTTGCACAGGACCACCATTTGGATAGCTGCCGGACGCGCCTGAGGCGGAGATCACAACTGACGCTTTTCTGCTGTGGTCGGAGGCATGGCCGTTCATGCCGGTATTGTTTGCTGGCTGAGAGCCTCCTTGCGCTGCGGTACCGTTCATCTGGGTGTTGATGTCTGATGCTGGCTTCGCATTGTGGGCGGGCGCAGAGGCTCCAGCCGGAGTTGGTGGAGTCGCCGTCTTGGTAGCGTTTGCGTACGACCTCACAGGTAGCTGTGCCGGCACAGCTCCTGACAGTGAAGAAGTCGTACCGTTGGCGATGGCGGGCGTATCGCTGGTGGTGACCGGGTGAGACGATCCTGCTGAGACCGCGCTTGACATGTGCCGATCGATGAAGATTATTTAGACAGGTACGAAGCGAGTGCCGGTGGTCGTGTGAGGTACACGTCGGTTTTGCTTTCTGTCTCGCAGGTGCGGGTGTGTGGCGGCGGCGGCGGCAGATGGGAGCGAATCGAGGAATCGAGCTCGTCGGTCGTAATGAAGTGCCCGGCGGTGGAGCGGAGGGCGAGAGTGGTGAGTGGTGGCGCTGGGACAGTGTCGCTGTTGCGGCGAGGTCGTCGCGGCGAGTCGGATCGACGGCGGCCAGCGATTCTCTCTGTCGTGTCAAATGCGAATCTCTGCTACGAATGCGAGAGATGCAATGACTCCGGAAGGGCAATATCTGTCTGCTGGGAGATCAGATACGCAAAAAGGGACAACGACGTGTGCGAAGTCCTCGATGATGAAAGTCGATGGAGTTCGCCCTCACAGCGAAAAAGTTGACACTCCACGCTCCTGAGCAGGGATCTTGATCAGTCTTGGCGGCCGCAAACCTAGTTGGCTACCCAGTGATACCACGCTCCGTCATATGCGACTACTGTCTCTACAGGTACAGTACTCACACTGGCGACTACATCTATCGTCTGGCCTCACCATAACAATGCGCTGTCAGCACGTCATGCCTTGTGAGGGTCGCTGCGAGACCTGTATCGATCTTGCAAACGCGACGACAACACCGCACCGCCCTTGCAACCAACCGCCAGCCCTGCAACACACTACGAACACGCCTTGCGTCCTTGCTGGAACTCACAACCACGCACACCCCCTCTCACGAGCTGGACTCTGATCTCTAGACTCGTTCTACCGTGCTACGAAGACTGATGACAAACGGAGATATGCCTTCTTTGTGAACAGGCAACCATCGTAATGTTCTCGCCCCTCAACAAGTCGACCTTAGCTGCTGACTGCCGAGATCATGAATCCTTCGACCCACCAGTTACGAAGGTACCTTTGACGTCGACTCCGGCGTACGACCAGACGGTCAGGCAGGCCAGCGGAAGGTCTATCGCGTTGACTCATCGCGAATGTGCACAGACAGTGTTTGGCATCTAAGGCTGCATTTCTGTGCTACTGCTCAAACGATCAAGGCCAGTTCTTCTCCACGCTATTATGCTCCCACATGCAAATCCATGACTCAAACTCTGACATGTCGCTTCTAAGGAACCAGCTACGGCAAGCTGCGGTTTCGTGCATGAATGATGATGCTCATCAGCAGGAAAACTTTCTGACTGATTGGACGTGGAGGCGACTCTTGAATGGCCTATCGAGCGACCTGCAGGAAGCTACGCCACTGCGTCGTGTCATCCTCGCTGCCGCCACGCACTCCTGAAGCAGCCGCCCGCCCGCTGCTGTTCCGAACGGGACAACAGCTTGTGAGCGCTCTCTTACGAGAAAAACTGGTGGCGGGAACTGGGCGCCACCCCGACCGGGTTCGCGGAAATTGACAGCGGCCACGCCAAACGCCCACGAGAAGGCAAAGCTAACAAAGTCAGCAAATTCGGAAAGTCTCTTGCGACGTAGTCAAGACCACAAACGCTTGCGATGCTCCCTCGTAATGCAGCATGTGCCCTGCAGGAGGTTGTCGAGTACCAGCAACTGTCGAAAAAAGATGATGCTCATGGAACCGGCATCTATGGCTTGCCCTGCCGATGGTGGCTTTCTTCCCCGGGCCGCGGCTGCCACTTCCAGGAACGCACTAGAATAAAGCTTCGATCGCATCCGTGGTTTGCAACGTGTTATGTATGTACACTGAGCACTCTTCCGCTGCTCTCGACGATATCCGACAACGTAGCAGGGCAAAATCTTGCCACCGAAGCTCGAATGTCTTCTCGACGAGCGCGAGACTGCGTGGACGTCTCTACTGTCGGCGCCATCGCAAGCTGCTCTTGCCGTGAGCAAGACTCGCATGTTGCGGCTCTGCGCAGATCTTCAAGGTCATGATGCCTGACTTGAAACTTCGTGCAACCTCGGTACCTGACCACACCACTACCATGACCAGCGTAGTCGCCGGTGCGTATCATGAATGTATCGCCCACCGTGAGATGGCGCTGTCGGTCCGTTTTGCTGCAGGCAGTTTCTGCAAAGGAGCAAGCAGATGCAGCTCGTTTTATATCGTGAGCATAGCCGGGAAGCAGACATGATTCGATCATGGCGAGTGTCGTGCCTCCTGAATCGTCTCGACAAGCAATATTCCCCCAGGCATGTTCGAAGGTGGACGAGATTTTGTCCAAGAACAATCCCGAGTTCGAGTATTCGTATACGCCGAAGTCCTCGTGCAATGGCACCGTGTCGGCTTTAAGACAAGCAGTCCCACGATCTTCACAGTTCTGGCTCCTCGCGACTTTCAAGCAATAAAGCCAGCTGGGCTGACATCGGTGCTGGCTATCGTTGACTGCTTCCCAGGCACCCATGACGTTCGACAATGGTAACGACTTGTGAAGGCTTTCGGTTGTCGTCCAGAGGGGGGAGAGAGAGAGAGAGAGATAGAGGGAGAGAGAGAGAGTGCCACTGCATTTCGCTCGCGTCTGGTTGCTAACGAGAAAATCCAAGGCGATCGGAGGATGATGATCCGTAAGACATTTCGTAGGATCAACAGGTTGTTGTCGAGGTTCCTGTCTGAAGCCGGTCGACGCTATCGACATGTGTGCTAATGTATTTTCCAAACGCCGATCGATGCCTCGCAGCAGCGACTGACATGTCGATAATGCAACGGCTGGCGGCCCGTGCTTCATGTCAAGCTTAGGACGACTCTGTTGTGTTGTTGGTCTTGGCTTATTACCAGTTGTGTGGAAGATGGACTGCGTCTAGAATAGCAGTATCAGTGCATTGCGAGTCTGGGCATCAGACTGTCGACTGATGCTAGGTTGGGCTTTCGTCCTTGTTGTTCATAATCATAATCATAATC
Source organism: Exutisphaerella laricina CBS 326.52 (assembly GCA_000504385.2). Classification (NCBI taxonomy): domain Eukaryota; kingdom Fungi; phylum Ascomycota; class Dothideomycetes; order Mycosphaerellales; family Mycosphaerellaceae; genus Exutisphaerella; species Exutisphaerella laricina. Next base: position 22,611 of record AWYE02000499.1, read on the forward strand.
ATAATTCGTGTGTTCGTGTTCGTGTTCAAGTTCATGTTCGGGCTAGGAAGGTGGCTACGTATCTCGATGCCGACGTTCCTTCGCAAGGTTTTGGTATTGCGCATAGGGTGGGACGATTCGGAAAGGATCACAATAGTGTAGCGGTTGGTCGCAATATAGTACATAGTGTCGTCGCCGAGGTCCAGCTTAGGGCTGCCATCTTTATGGGCAGAGTAGTATCGACCGAGCTACTGCAGTAGTTAGTACGATCATGTACGGAGTATCTGCTGGCGTCGTGATCGTTGTCGGACATAATGCGTTCCGACGAGCTTACAAGACGCCGTCGTACGTAGTTGTAAGCAACAATGGACATCGGAATCGCGCTTGTGTGCCCCCGTGCTAGGAGATATTGCTTCTCTCATACGCAGAGGATCCAGAATTCGTGCGGTTCCTGGTCCGTCTTCGGGAAATTAGTACTGAGGTCCACAAAGACATTCCGAGCGCGAACTGAAACGTTCAACAATGCAGTCGTTTGCCTGAGGGTGCATAGTGAGACACAAAGATCTCCATAGTCTTGTTTTGGAATGTAACAGAGAGGTCAACGACCCATTGGAGTTCGCTAGAGTATTCAACTGACACGATAGTGTCTCTGTCTAGTGAGGTTAACTATACTACCATTATCCCAACAGTTAATAGTGCGGGTTCCCTGAGGATGAGATCGAGAAACATGTGGGTATCCAGCCGAGCAGAAAAGTTTTGAACAGGGAACAGGAAACCCCTGGAGCTGTCCGAACAGCGGAACAGGCAAAAAACGAGTTGGTTGTGATAATGGATCCAACCAGAAGGGAAAAATGGAAGGTGGGCTGGAGTCTGTGTTATTTGAACCAACAAAACAGCTGTCGTCGGTCGTCGTCTGTCGTTTGGTATGCGCACACCCGCTATAGGGGCGGTCTAAAACTTCATCTCGCTGGCTGATTGCCAACGCTATCCTTGCGGGCCCTTTTGCACCAGTCTCACCGAAGAGACCAGTTGTGCGTCCCGAGGCTGGTGCCATCTCCGTTATGCAAACGAGGTCGTCCCATGGCCAGCTGGGCATGGTGGGAAGGTACCAAAGCATAACCTTCTGGACAAATGTAGCGCGCTTCATCCACCGAGAACTCAGGAACTTGTAGTATAGCCTGGTGCGATCGCGATCCTCCCGTGACTGTAGAACATATCCACCGCTTAGTAGCGTGGGGTCGCAATTTCTTCGTGGTCAGGACGATGGCTGTCTGTCACTTGTTGACCACCAGCACCGCTGAGCGGTAGATATTGTTGTTGTGTTGAAGTTGGCAGCTCATGGTAGGACGATTGTTGAGGGAGATGTTGCCTCTGTTCGTGTTGTAGAGCAGAAGGTTGTTCAGGTTGCTGATTATACTGGTTCGGCATGCCGGCGGCCGGATATGGTGGTGCTGGATACCCGTGATAATGGGACATCTGTGGTGTGAAGCTGGAAGGTTGATATTGACTGTACGTGGTCGCTGGAAGTGCCGATCGAGGGTACTGTTCGGTCGTTGTCGGCTGCTGCTGTTGTGACTCGCCGTGCTGATACGTCGGCGCATGTGTATCTATCAATGGTCAGTCCTTTCTGCAAGACGTTGTGCCATTGTGATAAACCTACAGGAAATGCTAAGGCCATAGGAGCCAGACCCACCAGCGCTTGTACCACTCGAGCTCCTCTGCAAGTACGGACGTTGCTGACCATAAGGCGAGTGCTCGGGGAAAGAAGTCGAGCGCTCGTTGAAGTGGTGTGGTTGCTGTGCACTGATAGAGCCCAAGGCAGAATACGAAACGCTGCTCCTCAACGGTGACGCTGTGTGCTCGCCGACTGTTCTCCCAAGCCGTTCGTGCAGCGCTAATCTGCCTAGCAGAGGTTGAGGCGCATATAAAGTATGGCCTGGACCTGGCATGCCGATCGCAGGGCGCCTCTCGTATGGAGCCTGGTGCTGAAGCATGAATGGTGACACGCCACTAGCTGCAGAGGTTGGCGACATATGCTCCGAGGAAGACTGAGGCGGCGTGAATCCCAGTGCTCCCAACGCTGGACTGATTCCCGTGGGAGCCGAGTATGAATTGCTGTATTGCTCGTAGTCTGGCACACGTCGCAATGTGTCGATTGTCAGAGCTCGGACGGGCCCGCTATCACCGTATGACGGATATCCTACCATTGCAGATAATGATGTACCCATTGCAGGAGGTTGAGCACCGAACGGCGAATGAAGTGCTTGCGTTGTGTCAAATCCTGCTGGCAATGCCCTTGACCTCATCATTCGTTCGCGGTCATCCGTTGTGAGCCTTTTCAGCTTCGCTCGACTTGTGCAGACTGTTAGCATATGTGTCCCAGCATATCGTTTTCCACTGATACATACCGATTCTGGAACCACACTTGTACCTGACGCGCACTCAGGCCCGGGATCTCTCTGGCAAGACGCTCCCTGTGAGCCGCATCGGGATGTGCTTGCCGAGCAAACTCGCTCATCAGGAACCGAGTCTGGCTGTGCGTTAGTCTGTTATATGTCAGTGGAAGCTCCTCGACGACTTTGGTATCGAATACGCGAACCTGAAACGTTTCATCTTTCTCTTCGCGGCCCGAAGCTCAGCGGCTGTCATCGGCCTGCTTTCACCGTCCTCATCGCGGTCATCTCCACCCATATCGATGACCTCATCGTCCTCATCTTCTTGGTCTTTGCCATTTGAATGAGGAGTCAGCTGATCGGTAGGACTACCAGGGGTTGAAGTGCCAGCAGTCGACGGCGTTGGGCCTGGAGCACTCATAGATAGCGGAGCATATCTGTCATTGAAGTGACCAGTAGGAGCCCGATTGGGCGCGATATGCGAACGTAAGGGATCGTATGGCAAGCTGGAACCTTCGCTACCATCCCCAGCTTGACCAAGCCGATTTTGTGGCCGAGTGAGGTCGGCGTGCTCCCATTGTTGGTATGGCGCATAATGACTGTAGTATTCGTTTGTCTTCGCTTCTGCGTCCGACATATGCGGAGAGTTGGGCGGAGACAATAGCACCGAGAACCGTTCATGAACCATTTGACCTCTACTGATTGTGACTAGTGAAGTGCTGAGCTGCACTTCGTTCGGTGCAGCAGCTCGAGGGCTTCCTGTGCGCTTCTAACGAGGAGTCCTATCCAAAATAGTCCAGGGTTGCTCTTGCGTAGTGTTGCACGGCGCGGTCCGTCAGATTTGGTCGATTGAGGCGTATGCACAAGATGTCCGAAACGTTGGAACTTGCTTTAAGCGTCCGTTTAGCTAGACACATGAATAGCACGATGCCGTTCCCTCGTCGAGGATAGCTTAGCAGACCTCTCGATAACTTGGGAGGAGAGTTCAGATCGCAAGTGACGTCTGAGATGTCGTCCCTGTGTTCGCGAAGAACGCCGTGCTTGAGATCTGTCAAGGAATGGACGGGCCGTCGACCCCGTTGGTAGGATATGGGTGTCTCTCGTGTGAAGAAATGCTCCGATGGACCCAAAGATCAAAGATGAGAAGGCTATCTCGCGGTAGTCGTTGCTGTCGCTAGCCGCCGTCCTTCCAAGAAGTCACGGTCGCTCCCCGGGTGCGCAAGTCTTGTCAGAGAGTGGAACCAACCGAGGGGCGTTCGAGGCTCGAGGCGACAGGACAGGGTATAGATTGATCAAGGGTAATTCACTCGCCAGGTATTTCGACGAGCATGCGATGCGTCCACCACCAGACCCGAAGTGTGCAATGCTATGGGTAGACGACTCTTCCAGTACCTAACGATCGGGTCGTGCTGAAGCAGATAGATGGGTGTATTGATTACGCAGTGGTTGGTGGTGAGGAGCGGGCGGATCTTGCCAGCTTGTGGCACGTTCCTTAATCTTGATATTCCAGAGACGGCGTGCCGGTGCATGCAAGAGTTATCGGCTCTTCAGCATTGATCGTTTGACGAGTTGTAGGCGAGCTCGGCCTCTAGAGGTGTCGGGAGGCACCGAGCAAGCGGACAAAGAACCGAAAGAGTATCGTTACCGTAAACGACCAAAAGTCCGTCATCATGCCGGGAAGATCGATGGCTTTTCGAGCGACGTTGAGAGTGTAGGAAGAGTAGGCCTCTACCAGCGGCGGGCCATACCCCTCTCACAAGGCTAGACAACAGTTTGACTCCGATGGGGCGTGGTAGACGCCCATGTTGACAACCCTGTTAGGACGCACGCTCACCTCATGTGGTTGGCTGCGAGATAGCCGTTAAGCCCGGTTGTGCTAGTAGGGTTGTATGAGCTCCTCTGGCATGGGCTGCTGCGGAGACTAGTCGCCCGTGGGCCGCCTGTGTACCCGTGGCATTGCTCCTGCAGACAAGAGCTGCAGCGTCCGATGAGAACACAAGACACTTCTCCATGATGCCGGCGTTCTCTAAGACCATCCCTTCGCCGCAGTGAGATGGTCCATGAAGCAACTTGGGGCTCCACTTCTGGGTATACCACACCCACCATATATGTGCATCTCGGCAGTAGTGACTGCTGGATGCAGCAAAAGCAAGGACGCTGGCCAAAGCACGCTGTGGACACGTGAGTCTGTTGAACAACATTGCGCGCAACACTTGAAAGTCAGAGCCGACCAACCAAACAAACTGTTTCTGCGACCTGCCAGCATTCGAGATGCAGCTTGCGTGCCTGATCAGCCAAGCATGTTTCGGGGCTTTTATCCAGATCTTTCGACCGGGGCCCGATCGGGTGACAACCATTACGGACCGTGCCGGTACATCGTTGACGTGATAACATGAGATGTCGGATGCGATGCTCAAAGACAGGGCGACGAGTCCGGGGTAGTTGCGCAGGAGCAACAATGTAGCGTAGCTTTAGTGTGGGAAGCTGCAGTTTGCCACGTCCGTGTGCCTCTAGCGTGGGTATGTGGTTGAGCTTGTGAGCGAGTTTTGTGATGCACATCCCACATTGTGTTCACGCCGGTTATGCGAGCCCCTGTTGCCTGCGCAAGAATCCGCGAGCACTTGTATGAAGGCGATCAGCGACCAGGGAAGGGGATGGAAGGGGATGGAAGGGGGGGGATGGGTAGTAGGGGTAGAGGGGCCGTACTTGGTACTGTACTGTAGGAGGCACGGCGGAGGAGCTGCCCACGAGCCCTAAGTTAGAAAGCAGCTGTGGGCCTGTGGCAGAGCTGATCGGATTCTCGGCTGCTGCAGGCGGGTATGGACGACCAGCGAGCGCATGGCCTTCACGTGTGGGGACTCGGGACACCGCTGGCCCGCTCTCCTGCGCGGCGTCGTCTGTCTGCTGGTGAGATGCAGCGGACAGTAGATTTCAGACGTCTATCGTTTGACATTGTGCTCGCTTGGGTCCAGGCAGCCTTCCAGAACGAATGGTAGGCGCCTCGATGCCTGCCCGATGCAGCGGCTGGCGTGTGCAGCTGCATCTTGGGGCCACCTGCAATCTCTCCGATGACGAAGATACGGAGATTTGAGGTGGTTCGACCCTCAGCGGCAGCAAGTTTGATGCTCCCAGGGATGCATCGCATGGTCCGGTAGGTAGATGAAACATGACCGTTGTTGGGCGGAAGTCGCGTTGGGCTACATCGTGTTGTTGTTGTTGTTGTTGTTGTTGCCGTCCCTTCGTGCAGACCGCAACCCGGATCGGCCATCGTTGCCGAGTGTTCATACGGTCGCAGATGGTGTGGTCGATTCGAAGAGATGGCGTCGCAGGAAAAGTGAGTTTGAATGGCGCCATCGTGCAACACAAAACTAAAACTAACTACTGTACTTAGTCAGAGCGGCAGATGTACAGTACATACTGTACAGGAAGCAGCGATGGCACGGACACCGCGGGAAGAACCTTCTGCTGCAGGAAGCACAGTCAACCACAAAGCACAAGCGTTTGCACCTGGTTTTCTTCGTTTGCAAGGATATTGGTTCAGTCTTGATGGATGTGAGTGGATGGGATGATGGCATCAGTATATGATATCGTGTACATCAGCTTTGTGGCCCGTGTTGTTGTGCTCTTTGCTCGGGTGCTGAGGCTCTCTGTGTTTCCACCGAGCAAGCGATGCAGATCTTCCTGCACGACATAACTTCCGTCCACAACGACCAGAAAGCTAAACACGCACTAAGTTAGTTGACTTAAGTAATGGCAAAGACTCTCTAAGCGAATCTGCTGACGACACTCAGGGACCGTAACTTGTCAAGAGACGTATGTACGCGGTTGTGTTTGCGTGTCAAAGTGAGCTGAACATGCTCGACAAGGCAGGGATCAATGCATACGAACCACCTGTCCGCCTGCATTTATACATCGTCCTTTGACACAAAGTCATGATGCCATTGTACAAAAACCACTTCGGCGCGTGATGGAATCTGGTGCAGGCAGAACATAATCAGCCATTAACTTAGTATTTCGAATCCCACATCCCCACAGCTGCAGGTGGGTAGAACCCCTCGGGCCACGGCCAAGATCCGTTATCGAACACTTTCTAGCAATAGTAGTCATACGAGGAGACTTGTTCCCTCTGGTTAAAGTGTAAGTGTGTTTTTTCTTTTGTGAGTTGACCTAGCTAACTGTAAGGCTTTCCTATCAAGCATGCGCTCCCAGATGTAGCGCCTGCGCCAAGAAGCTTTACCTGATCACACGTCGTTGCAGCTCTGTTCCAACGTCGCTCGTCCACAATCATGCTGATAGTTCATGGGGTATTGCTGTCGCCAACTAATCGTCGGTCTGAATAGACGCTTCATGAGCCCAGTCGTCGATGGCTGACGACGACGATAGTCTCGTCTTGTGGGCGAAGTGTATGCCAATGCTGCTATCTGTCGAGTAGCAGAGCAGTACGAATTGACGGCGTCTTGCCGCGCAGGCCACTTCGGTTGGCGCTCTGAAAGCCTGGATCATCTTTGGTGACAAGCAGCCAATTCTTTGTGGCCTCACGGCCTGCTCTCCTACACGACCGCGATTCTAGGTTCCGGGGTCTGCCAAGCGTTACTCTGTCTGCCCATTCGTTACCAGGAAATGGAGTGCAGCGCAAGCTAAGGTTGCCCAATGAGGCCACGCAAGTGCGCCATCTCGGAACCGATGTCAGGCCAGGAGCGCGTACGGGCATCGGGCCGTCTCAGTAGAACAGTAGGAGTGCACAATGATGTCCGAGTGCACGCACACGCAAAGCAAATACATATGAGTGTTGTAGATCATTGCACGTCTGCACCTGCTGGCTCTAAAATTCCACCTTCCGTTGACCGCTCTTCAATCGACACCTTGTCGTTCTCCGCCGTAACTGAAGCAACAACAGCCGGGCCAGTATCTTCTCCAGCGTGATCCGCGGCTCCAACATCATCGTGCACACCTTGAGGAATCTGCAGCATCATCTCTTCCAAATCCTTGACGGAGTCGACCTTGTCCAGCAAACTCAGGTTCGAGGATCGTGCTTGTCGCAAAGCACGCCATTTTGCGTTTTGCATAGCATTCTCCAGGCCAGACTTCTCCTCGTCGTCCACGGCCATTTCGAGGTCAAGCTTGTCGGTCTTCACCGTATCGACGAGTTGTTCGATCGATGGCGCTTGGTAACGTGAGGGATCTTTGAGAGCTTCCAGACCACCTCCGGTACCTTCGTCCAAGAAGCTGAGATCCATGGCGCCGTTGGGTCTATCGGGCACATTTCGCGGGCGTACGGCGTTCCGAGCCCCTTTCCTGGCTAACAATTCCTGCTCTGTAGGCACCGGACCCCGCACGATGGACGGGCAGCTCTCCATCTTCCAGCGGACCCAGTTTTTATCACGAGCGAGCACAGTCTCCACCATTCGACAGTAATGTCTTCCCTCGGTCGTGCGGTTCAGGTAATTCTTGATGCCATCGCGTGTCAGAATGGCCCATCTGGTATTGTCTTCACTCAATGTGAAGTCATATAGCATTGATTTATTGGTGGCAGAAAGATCCGCTAGCTTCTTCTTTGCCTCTTCAGTCAATGAAAGCAAGAAATCAATCAGGATGAGGGATTGTACCAGAATGTGGCGCTGGAAGGCAAGATCACTTAGCTCCAGGTCGAATAGATCTCGGCTGGTCAGATATTTAGGGTTGTAGTTATTCAAGAGATGCTCGTCGTCGCCGTCCTCATTGGAGAAGCTGTCTGATTTGCGCTTTGATCCTCGCATCTGCTGCTGCGCCGGAGTCGCCTGCACGACGGTTGGAGTCTTCTTGAACTTGGCAATGGTCTCCGAAAGACCTTTCTTGAAAGATGCAAAATTTGCACTGTCAAAGAGACGTGTGGGCTCAGAAAAATCATGCTGTAGTCGCCAGAAGATGGGATACAGCTCGTTGCTCGACAAGATAGCTTCGTCGGGCTCTTCTTCCAGCGGCTCTTTGATTGGCACAGCCTTGCTACCGGCCTTTCTTGATCCTGTTGTCGATGGCGCCTTGGAGACGACGGCTCGTGCGGCCACATCGCCAGTCGTTGAGTCGACATTCATCTGGTCACCATCTCCAGTATTCTCGGATCCATCAAATTTGGTCACATTGTCGATGTGGAACTCTCCCCGAAGGTTGACTGAGCTCTTGTCGCCAAGCGGAAATGTTTGAAACAGGAAGAAGAATACTCGACCACAGAAAACCGCGTCCTCAGCTCTGCTGAGACGGCGTAACAGTTCATTGCAGGATCGCAAGAACACCAGTGACTTTCTGTGAAAGTCCTTCTGCGCTAGCCTGTCTCTTCGCGAGTCGAGATAGTCAAAGACGGTACGGCAGCCGTGAATGGTCTGACTATCGAGTAGCTCCTCCAGCAGCCAGACTATCAGCGCAGTTTCGCATTTCCCTCTGTCGCCGCAGAACAAGATGATATCCAGCAAGTTCCAGACCTCCACGAAACGAGGATTGTTAATGTCGTATGCTTTGATCAAGCCATAAAACACCTCTCTCGCTGCCATCTCCACGCATGAAAGCCGCTTGGGTGGGTCATGAGTCTCGTCGAAGTCATCGTGCAAGCTATCAACATCCGCCGCGAGTGTGTCGGTAGCTAATGGCGGCCCAACTGTGTGTTCCCTCTTGACATCTCTGGCACGCTCAAGCAGAGCGCGAAGTCTCTTGATGACCCTCGCCACAGGCTGCAGCTCTACGGCACACGTGGCGGCCATGGTGGACGACGAGATGGCAGATGCTGCGTAAAGACTTCCAGCTGGCCGATCAGGCTATCATTGTGAGTCTTCCGTACATAATATGCCCGCGTTTGTCTGAATACTTGTTTGGTCGCCTGCGCGTAGTGCGTGAGTGGTGGATATGCCGGTGCGCGGTCAAGCCCGTTGTCCTTGGAGTAAGATTCAGGTGTTGTTGCTAGCTTCGAGGTTCGCCGTAGCAGGGATTTTAGGCTTCCTTGGCGCGTTAGAACGCGTCACTCGGTTGGGTGGTTCGCGTCTTCCGCAACTTCCACCTTGTCCTCATCAACAACTATTTGAGAACTCACACACGACAGCGCACACCATCGCTATACCACATAACAATGCCGTCAGCGATATCTCCAAGTCCCGAAGCAGGTTCTGGTCCGCCAGATGAGCTCGATCGCCTCCTCGACTATGACAACGCTGTTGATGACTTTTTACGCGACCTGCCCATCGATAACAATGACCATTTGAACGTGGCGGATGCAGACCAGCAAACTCGGGACGAAGACCAGGAAGTTCAAGTGAAAAGAAAGCGCAATCCAGCTCCCAAGCTCGATGAGAATAGGTGAGCTTGTTATACCTTCAAATCGGGCCATGTTCTATCGTACTGATGATCGTCAGATTACTCTCGCAAGCTGGTATTCCCAAGCTTCGCAAGATAGCAAAGAACCGTCTCAAGTTTCGTGGCAAAGGACATGAGTTCTCAGATATGTCAAGACTACTCAATACTTATCAACTTTGGCTGGACGATCTGTATCCACGAGCAAAGTTCCGGGATGCTCTAGCGATGGTCGAGAAAGTCGGCCACAGCAAGCGCATGCAGGTCATGAGGAAGGCCTGGCTTGATGACACTAAGCCTCATAGGAGAGACCCAAGCCCAGACATGGAAATATCCGGAGGCATCCGGCATCGCGACCAGCACGGTGCAGAGAACGAGAGACCAGCGCGACATGACGAAGACATGTTCGCTAATATGTTGCGGGAGGACTCCATGAAAGACAAGGACATTGGCAATACGGATACTCCGCATGCTCATGAGCTCGACGCTCTGCTATCCGAACAGCGGGCGCATGGGCAGCCTCAGACCAAGCGAAAAGGTCCATTCGACGACGATGAGCCAGATGAAGATGAGCTTAACGCACTTCTCGCCGAGCAGGATTCTGCTTTGCCTGCAACATCAAATGCAACCACTAACGTCCAGTCACGTGCGGTAGAGCCAGACGAGGACGAGTTAGACGCCCTCATGGCGGAACAGCCAGCAGCAGAGTCAAATGTTGTAAATGGCCCTCCTGTATCTCGCATGACGGAGGCCAGCGCACCACCGCACCATGACTTTGCTGACGAGGAGGAAGTCCTTGCCAGTATGGGTGGGATGTGGTAAAGAATTTCGCCAGTAATGGTGACGGATGATTATTGGCTGTGCCCATGCTGCACACATCCACATATTTTTGACCGGGTACGGAAAACTAACGATATCCCGCGTTCCAGCACACCGGATACCATACCATCCACCACAATCTCATCTGCAGCCACCACCCACGAGTCCTCGTCCACTCACCGCTGTGCTAAATGGAGTCTCATGCGCATGGTCGGGCTGCACGACTTGCTGGCATTGTCCTGGCGAACAATTTCTGCATACCACCTCGCGATGCGTGACCATGGTACTGGAGCTTCCAGAAATCTCACGGGAACTCAGCAACAAAGGCGAGAACACCAACATGTCTCGGGAGTGTGCTTCGTCAATGCCAGCTCTTACAACACACAGTATACATAGGGGTCTCCACAATTTACCACGATACTACCATGTGTAGTTTCCTGTTCGAGGCGTCTGCCTCGTGGGCCACGACCGGCATTTTGGCCAGCATAACAACCATACATTTCTGCACGCGCCTGATCGCTTCGGCACCCACAGTTCCACGAGGCGCCTCACTTCCGTTGGGATTCTTCACGGCGTTGCTGCCTAACCACACATTGCGGTGCGCCGTCTACTGTGCACAGGCTTTACCATGTCCTCGCGGCTGCATGCTACCGGGATACACGTACTCAGTGAATGAGTAATGGCAATCATCGCGAAATCCTCTAGTGTTCGAGGAAACAACGAGACACGACACTCCACAGCAGATCACAATGCATCTATGCATGCAGACGACGAGCAGCACTCTTCAGCATCCAGCAGCATCTCTGTTCTGTTCAGGGACCACAATCGCGCATGATTTACGCTGATAGTTTGTTGGCTGCAAGGTGAAGTCGCACGGTGGTGATCACAAGAAGAGAACTCGGCCGCGATGGCCTTGCAATAACCGAGCAAGTGCGAGAACCACATTCTTGCACTCATGCAAGCAATGGCGAGATGACCACTCCTACAGGTGACAGTGCTTTGCTCCGAAACACGTCGCTGATCGCTATGCCGCTGTGTACTGGTATGGATCACTCGCCAAGTATCGACGAGGTCAAACAATATGTGAGGGCCATGAAAAGCGTATATCTGAACCGACGATCTTGTAACATGGCTTCGCAAGCATGATTTCCGCTCACGACCGGCGTCGGCATCAGCTTACACCTCACTATCTCAGTCTTATAGACGACAATGGTGTGAAGCTTACAAAGGGAATAGCATATGCTATTGTGAACAGACGCGAGCAACAGCAATTCCTGCAGTGTCTGCTGAGTATCGTAGATGAAAAGAGAGCACACTAGGCGCAAATATTGTCACCTACATCGCAGCTCTCTACAAACTTTCATCCTCATCATTCTGTCCGGTGAGCGACGTGGGTAATCGCAGGAGCAAGGAAGTTGTGTCGTTACGACAGTAAACATTAAATCAAAGCAGGAGGAGCAAAGCTAACGAACTAATCCAACACAGATACTCGTCACTAAACGCTGCACCAGTGTACACACCCAGGTCATCATTCGTATCGTTAGACTGCCACGTACCGCCGCAAACGCCATACAATAATAATCACGATGGACACTCAACTATTCGATTCTTATCCTCTCTCGCGATGTGGCCAGCTGCAGAAACTCCGCCGCTGCAGCATGCTTGTGCCACTTCCGCCGACGAGGAAAATTCGACTGCTTATGCACCGATGACGCCCGGCCTCGCTCCAGCAGAGCGCGCACCAAGTCTGTCAGGAACTCAGCATGATTGAACTCCGCCTCCTTCGGAATCCATTTCTCTGCCCCAAACTCTGCATACATATCGACTACGAACTGTCTCGCTGGTGAGTTCGGCGGCGTGCCATTGTAAAGTGTCATAATCGCTGAGTGGCTAGGGAAGGTACGCGTACCGTCTGCTGCGACATCGTCTGTTTTCTGGACCATCGCATCGAGGACATTGTCGCAGAAGGCGTCGGACTGGACTTTGTCGCCAAAGCTGTAGAGGCGGGCCAACAGCGCGTACTCGCCGTCGTCTATGGGCAGTTCTGGAGGTGACACTGGTTTTGAAGCGATCTTATGAAAGTAGAGCCAGTCGACGTAGGCGGATACGATGTCGATGTCGTCTTGGGGGAGCTCGATGATTCTTGATTGGCCTTCGCGCCATCTTTGGTCAAGGGCTATGCGGAAGAAGAGGGAGTGCTCTCGTAGGAGACCTTCGTGGATGGCGAAATCTTTCGATGGCAAGGCACCCACTTTCAGTGTTACGATGCGGTCGTCGATCATGCTGCAGAGGAGGTCAGCCAATGCGCGGAGAGAAGTGTCTATCGAGACCAAAAAAATCACAGGATGCTGTGCACGGTGTGACGAAAACAACATTGCGAAGAAGGGCTCAATTTACAGCCCTTGTTGCACTGCTGCGCGAGGTTGCACGTCGACATCGACCTCACTGGTAAGTTGTGCACAATGTATGGCATGCATTGACACCCGCTATGCGTGGTGAACGGAGAAGGCTTCGTGCAGGCATATGCTGTGTGCACTGTTTCCGTGTGCTGGGCGTCGGGTTGGTCGCGCTGTGCTCCTGCTCCTATGCCATACGAACAGATATATATCAACTCACCTTTCTCTCCTGGAAATGCGCAGCTCGTCCTCGTCCGGCACCACAATAACATTTCTCATAGTACTCGCGCTGGCGCATTGAACGCAGGACATGGTTTCTCGCTGCACCAGGGCCACGCCCGCCAGAGCGGCACAGCAGGGCATATGATCGATCTTCTCGCCCGACATCGATCACCTCCCACAGACTCTCCACAGGGCCTCGTGACAGCAAATCGTCGCCTGGCGCGAAAATCTTTGGCCAGCAAAACTGTCACATTGTGTTTAGGTCTTGTCTTATCGCGTGCTGGTTGCACATGTTTCTCGGTCTTTCCTCAGGCATTGGTACTGAGAACAGTCGGGTGCGCAAGCCTGAAGGGGTATCGGAGAAGAAAAAGGCGTCGATTGGGTCTCGTTCGTGGTAGACGGGAACGGTTCTTTTCTGACGTGGTTGTACGGGAGCCAATAAGGGCATCATCTCAGGAAAAGCTACATCTCGCGTGGGCGAAAGCTTAACTTTCTCCTTACAATTGACAGGTACCCATACTTTGACTAATTCTGGCGGCTCGGGGTGCTCAATACATCTCGGCAAACGGCCTGACTGTTAGCCAGCGAAGTGAGGGTCGGTGTTGTGCCAGGTTGAGTTGGGTTTTGGCTGCCGATATTGCGCCAGATGTACGACTCGAGTCGATGGGTCGGGTATCGCCTCGAAGACGGCACACAGTCTGGACAAAGTAGCACTGCCATCATAATGTGCTCTGTCTCAATCGTGATGGCGATCTCGGCATTGTCTGGGGCGGACCCAGTGTCGTGGTGCTGAGTCGGCAGATGGGAGCAACCGTTCTGAGTCGGGTCTCAGATACACCAAAGACACATTATTCGAGCCATGCAGGTCTCCTTTGCGACTACAAGCCTGGACTACGGCGCTACGTCATTTTCGAGCAGCTCCGGGCAATTGCATGTACATATAGGCGAAAGAGGACATATCACCATCAAGCTCTGTGGCCCATCGGCTCTTCGTTGCCGTCTTCGCAACTTGGAGAAGAGCTCTAGGGGTCTTTTGTAGGCTCTTATATCACGGGCCTTTCATCCTCAAATACATTGCGGCTAGTATAAGTGAATATGTCAACAATGAGGAGCACACATCCTCGTGACGTTGAAGGGAGGTAATTCATTTGCAAAGGTGCGAGGAATATGATCGTGCTGGTGCCGGCAGGTCCGGTGTTATGATCGTGCTGATGGGACAACAAGCACGCATCCGGCAGCTGGACGATGACGACGTTTGGCTGTCTTCGCAATGCCTTTCAACATGATAGAATAGTCGCCGGATCTCTCCTAAGTCGCACAACACACTGTGACCTGCAATGTGCTTGCGTTAGGGGCATTAGTTGCGAGATAGCGTTCGTGGCTGGCTAGTCTGGTGGCTGCGACTATGGCGCCCATGTGTTGGTCGAGGCTGGTGGTTGCGATGCTGCCAGGTCAGTCAACGTTTGTATCCCTGGCAAGTCCTGGGGCGAACAAGCATCAGACTTTATAGGATCCTGATACTTAAGACGAGAGTCAATCTTGATCTGCGACAAGCTGCCGGGTTCGCAGAGCAAAGCACACCCGATACAGATACGGGGTCATGATGCAGACCGAATATTCCGAGATAGTGGCGATGAACGTGTACCTGGCACAGGATATGAGCAAGAGCGCACACGGTCAGTGAGTCGACGACAATCGATGGGAGCAGGTGTAGACACCATGGCTTCCATTCTTGCGCCAGCGCCAAGCGATCGTGTTTCATTTGTCGATATTGCATGAGATATCTTGATATGGTTCAACAGTGTCATGCATTGAGTACCGTCGCAAGGCCTTGTGCAACACTGTCCCCACGTGAGACACGAGCCGAAAGCGTGTCTTTGACTCGTCACTCTTGTCGCGTGGCCGTTCTCAAAATGGATCGGGTGTCGCCAGCTTGGATCGCCTTTGCATTGCATTTGTTATGCTGACCCATGCAGTCTTGCAAGTGAGGCATGTGCAGTCTGGATGCACGATATATGCACTGGTAGCCTTTCGTGGAATCGCTACGCCTCAGAGAGTCGGCGGTACACCATCAATGGGCATGCGGAAGGGACGCTTCATCATCAAGATTGTCGAGCTCATCGTCCCGTCCTCTTTCCGACGACCCTCGTAAACCCATCATCATCGATCTCGGGCTCAGCCTTTTCCCTGATCGTCGCCGGCACCAACCTAGGCGCCTCATCCGGCTCGCCCATCTCTGCATCCTCCTCACCCTCGAACCCCTCCCACTCCCCCTCCTCGGCATCCTGATTCACCTCCTCCACCTGCACCTCAATCCTCTTCTGGCCCCGTTGCCTCCACCTGCCCTCCACCTCCTTCGCCGCTGTCAGCGTCCTCTCCTCCAGCATCCTCTTCCACAACGCCAAAATCTGCCTCGCAACCTCGACCTCGCTCTCGTCCTCTACATTGCAATCGAACTCATCTTGCATTATCTGCAGCAAGAACGCTTCGAGCTCTTCGGGTTCGGTGCCTTCTTTTGAGGATTGGCGTTGGTTGAGAAGGTCTGTCACTGCGCCGGCGAACCAGTCGCGTTTGTCGGCGCTGTCGGGACCGCCCCAGGAATTGGAGACGGCGACGTGGAGGGCGGGCCAAAGGTCGAGGAGGTACCAGACGCTGAGGTCGAAGGCGGTTTGGAGTTCTCTGACTGTTGGAGGGAGAGCGAGGCCGGCGGAGGGCTGGGGGCCGGGTTGTGCTGGCGCTGAAGCCATGCCGGGCGGTTGTTGCTTAAATCTTCGATCGGTTCACGATTATGCAAGTCGGTCGTCGCGCGTTGGTCACCGTGGTTGGCAGCTGAGCGCGCAAATGTTGTTTTCTATGCTTCCATCGGCTTTGGTGTACATTCAATGGTTCGAGCGTTTCTGGCCAAGACAACCAGCAAATTTGCGGCAACATGAATGCCAAGCCTGGGACCCTGCTTTGCCTGCTGGCAGCGCGCATGATGACCTGAAACGGAGCAGATCGGATCTGATACAGGGTTCTGTCCAATCGCAGATGGGGAATCCTGGGACATGGGATGCGACGGTGTCAATGATACAGTAAACCCGTGTGCTAAGTTAATGCACATGTCCATGTACTGTATGCAGTACATATTCTTAGAGCGTGCAGCACTTTACGAGACTTCGTTGGCCGCAACAGACGAGCCGGGAAACGAGAGTTCCGTCGAGGCCAACGCTACGAAGTGCACCACGAGTCAAACCCCTGGTTGGGTTGCGGACAGACCCAAGACGCACAGAACTACTATTCCACTCTCCTCCTCTGCGTGCTGTGTTGCGCGGGTGCGTCTCAGGACATGCACGTATGTACGATACCCCTACTCGTCTTTGCTAGCACGGGGCCGGTCTCGCTTGACACCTTGTTCTGCCTGCGACGGGAATGTGAGAGAGAGAGGGCACGGGATTGATCTCTTTGGTCTGTCGACGGGAGGTGTGGTAATGCATTGAGCACTCGAGGCTGCCACAGGGGGATGCGGAACGGCCGTTCCCTGGACGCGACTACTACGATATCCACCCCGTTGTTACGACCTTGTCATCCTCTTCAGACGCGAGCAGCACCATGCCCTTCAACACGTTCGGCGTTGCCACAGCTGTCACGCCATCCGTCATCGAGACCTACTTCTCCCACTACCTCAATCGCGGCCCACTTCGGCAGAAACCGACAGCACACATATCATACCACGAAGGCCTCCGCCTGATACGACAATTCCTCGACTACAGCTCGAAACATGCCGTGGAAGACTTGCAGGCCTTCACTGCCCAATGGGTGCCCGCGCCGACATGGGTGCGCACGCAGGATGTCGAGATTCCTCCTCAGTTCATGACGCGCTCTGCCAACGTAGTGCGCAAACAGCTCGGGAGCAGTGGAATCGAGAGGGTGGGCGGCGAGAAGTGGTGGCAGTGGAGACGGAGCGAGCATCCCCTGCACGCCGAGTGGATTGAGATGAAGAAGGACTACAACGAACGGAAACGACTGGACATCAAGTGCGACCGCGTTATCCTCTACATCCATGGCGGAGCATACTACTTCGGATCTGTCGACGAGCATCGATACCAGATGCAGCGACATGCTCGGAAGCTGAAGGCCAGGGTTCTGGCTCCACGCTACCGGCTTGCACCACAGTTTCCGTTTCCCTGCGGACTATACGATTGTATAGCAGCCTACTTCTATCTCCTCGAACACTTCGAACCCCGGCAGATCCTGTTCGCTGGCGATTCCGCGGGCGGCGGCATGGTTTTGAGTCTGCTGGTAGTGCTTCGAGATCAAGGATGTCCGCTTCCAGCTGGAACCATACTGCTCTCGCCGTGGGTGGACTTGACGCATTCCTTTCCTTCCACTGCTGGTGACGGGACTGGCGACTTCATCCCTCCACATGGCTTCCACCACAAACCTTCGATGGCCTGGCCGCCGCCACCTCCGACAGAAGAGAAAGCAAAGAAAGTCGAACGGAAGTTTACGCAGCCCGTAGAGCAACCGTTCGATGTGGTCGAGCTTCCTGCAGACATGGGCGCAATCAGCTCGAAGCCATCACAGCAAAACCTCCGCGACGTGGCCCAGCCGCAGCCAGGTCTCAATCAGCTACCGGGCATGGGAGAACGACTCGAAATATCGATTGATGGCAAGCTACTGCAGCTGAAAGAGCAGATACAGCTATACGCCAAGAATGACCTACTGGCACACCCGCTCGTGTCGCCTGTGCAGCAACCATCACTTGGTGGTTTGCCTCCAATGCTGATACAAGTAGGTGGTGGCGAGCTCTTACGAGATGAGCAGATCTATCTCGCACACAAAGCAGCTAATCCTCGGCGATACGTCCCCAGCGAAGCCATCATGAACGAGTACGACCCGCAGCGAATCGTCCTCAACCAGTACCCGCCGACCGATGTACAGTTGCAAGTCTGGGAGGACCTCTGCCATGTTCCGCACACACTATCCTTCACTCGACCTGCAAAGTATATGTACAGATCAGTGGCGCAGTTCGGCGCTTGGGCATTGGCTCGAGCTCAACACAAAGGCATTGAGATCCTCGACGATGATGCAATCTCAGTCATTAGCAACAAGTCGGACAGTACCATGAAAGCAGAAGGCGGTGATGTGTTATTTGGTGCCGAAGAAAAGAAGAACGAACATGGAAGCATTGGTGCTGATGAGGTATCAGCATCGCACATCGCTTTATCTTCCGTGGGTGCAGTGGGCAAAGCAGGTGACGATCTTCCGCCCTTCATCGACCACATGATACGGCAACGAGTGAACAGACATGGCGTAACCTTCCCTTTGCCGCATGAAACGCAGATTGCGTGCTTACAACTTGATCCGTCATCCATTGGCACCATCAAAGAAGGTCCCGTACGAAAATGGCTAGCTAAAAGGAGGGAGAGCGAGCAGAAGTTTGCGAGCGAGTACAAGAAGCTGCTCAAGAAGCGAGCGAAAGAGCTGAAGGAAGGCTACGATACGATTGAAAGTGGAGAGCATCCTCCTCCTTCAGCATTGTATCTGCGAAGAAAGAAAGGTGTTGCGCCAGAGGAGAAGAAGAAAGGAAAGAGTTGGGGGCTGGCAATGTGGAGCGGCTGGGGAAGTTCGCACGATGAGAGCACCATTCAGCGTGAGGAGAAGGCCATGGACGATAAGGCGAATGCAGACAGTCGGCCAACCAGCACGGCACCCAGCACGGGCACCAACACCGCGAGCATCGAGACTAAGACTGGGCGAGATCGTGGCTCTGGCGAGTCCACGTTGAACAACCTTGCTGTACCAGGACAAGATAGAGCATCTGACGCCGACACGAAAGCAAAGAGGCGGCAGTCAAACACAAGCGTACTCTCATTGCCGTGGTCTCGAAATCAAGACAATGGTAGACCTCGTACTCCTTATCGACAGGTCAAAGATTCTGGTCAGACCACGGCAGACAGAAGCTCTGCAGTTGCCGCAAGGCTTGGTGGAGAGAGTCCTCTACGCAACGGCGTGTCGCGGGATGCTAGTCGGCGATCAAGCCAGACTTCGGCGACGCTCAGATCCAACAATCGGCCTCTTAGTGTTGCCGGGCCGGTAGCCTCGAGTGCAACCAAGAGTCAACTGCAGCAGTCGCAGATGGCGGCGTCACCAACGACTACCGGGACGATTCCAAGCGCAGCCGATACAGGCAAAGACGCGGTGAAGGTCCCTGGCACAGATGCGACCTATCTCAACCCAGATGGGAATAGGCCGCATAATGGTACCGTAGCTTATCCTTTCAAGCTACGGCAAGGTCAGGACATGCCTGAATCAGCATCACCGAATCCCTCGACGAAGACTTTGCATAGTGGAAGTGATTCAGAAAGTGTTGCACTTTCAAGCAACACGACAATTGCAATAAATGGAGCTGCAGAACGGCCAGAAAATGGGTTGCTCAACCAGGAATCGGCTAATAAAGTCGACAAACTACTGCAAGCCCCGACTGGCGCTTCTGTTGAGAAAGCGTCGAAGAACCAGGGTCATGAAACAACAATGCCTGCCGAGAAGGAACCGAACGCGAGTGGAGTGTATCGAGATACATTGGAATCGTCGTCAGCCAATAAATATGATGGACGACCCGTCAGTATGCTGTCGGACAACCCCATTCTTAAAAACATGAAATCGCCAGAAGAAGACCTTATCGTTCCACTCTCGGCATCCAGCATTGCTCCCAACGACACAGCGCCAGCAACAGAGACCTTGACATCGACGCCTCGGCATAAACAATTTAGGCCGACACGAGATTCGAGACTAGGTTATCTGGGTGCTGATGGTATGCCATTGTCTGCATTCCCTGGATCGAGTCAGCAAGAGCACGACATGGGCCCCGACGCTGCACCAAGACCCTTCAAGATCAGAAATCCTGTCTTTGATGCACGAGCAGCTCCTGCTCCAGTGGCAGAGAACGCTCCCGCGCAACAGCAACCTGCGCCACTCACAGAACCGCCGAGACAGGCCCCCTTCAAGATGAGGCATGTCATATACGACCCGAAGGTCGCTCCACTTGGGAAGAACTCTCCCGCCGAGCAAGCTGCGGCTGCGCCTGACGGCCATGATGCTGCTGCTGCTGCTGTGCAAGGGACTGCTTCAACCGCACAGACAGAGGTAACACCGCCACAATCTCCATCTGTTCCGCCTACAATACCTCTGCCAGCTATTCTAGCCCAGCTGTCGCCCATAGCTCCAGTATCGCCCTTGATGCTTTCTGCCCAGGAAAAAGAGGCAGCAATTGCCACTAGCGACATAGCTCCTACGTACATTCCTACACCACCCAATGCTAACATTAGTCTCCCAATAGCGAACTCTCATTCCCGCCCAGTAGCGGTGCGGCCGAACTCCGATATTGGGCCTCCCCCACCGCCTAAAGACGATCCACCAGCTCGACCACAGACACAACAACAACAGCAGTCAACACTTCGGTCAGACCATACCACGAACGGTGCTTACTCTCTTACCCCACAACTCCACTCCAGCCCAAGCTCATCCAGTATCAACGCACAACCGCTTCTTCGCTCATCTCCCAGCGTCAGCGGCAGTCTGCGCAATGGCAGCATCTCCAGCGACATCGGCAGGAACGGCAGTGTCTCGGATCGCAGCGTCACTGGAAGCATTTCGCGGAGACCCGTCGTTTCTACGAGCAAATTTGCGGGGGATCCTGGCAGGACTATGACTGCACTCGAAGCAGCGGGACTGGCACCATGTTCGTCGAAGGCACTTTCAAGCAAGAGTAAGAGCATCAAGGAGAAATCGTCGTCGAGCTTTCTAGGCAAGTTAAGTTTCGAGCGCAAGGGCACTGTGCCGAACTTGGAGCAGCAGGTTAGACAGGGGACTATTGCGGAAATGGGGCCTAGTGGAGGTAAACAATGATACGTACACGTATCTGCGTCAAGCGTATTATTGATATGCAGATTTTATACCGGTGATACGATATTCGAATAGAAATGCACGGCTTGCAAGCACAGCCAAGCACGACATTGATGACCCATGCCAGAGTCTTGCATTCGACAGCGAACGTTCTTCAACCACTTAATCAATCTCGCGCTGTACGTATATGTTTTCCTTAGCCGCGCGTTCTAGCGTGAGCTAGCTAGACGAAACGCAGGCTTTTGAACCGCAAGACATATTTAGCCCCCGTCTCTCTCTCTCGGGTGGTTTGACTTTTGGATAACTGCTCAAACGACAGATGAGCGTTTTTGTCGTGGTTGTGGTTTTGGCAGATTCGTCGTCTCTACCTCTTGAAAGTAAGGAGGACCCAATACGGTTCGACGCTGGGATATAATTGGCTAATAACGAGAGAGAGAGAGAGAGAGAGAGATGATAAGTGCTGGAAGGTGAAATGGCGTTGATGATCAGTGTTGGTAGCCACCAAAAACAAAAAGGGTAAGTAGTGCTCGCTCGCACAGCTACGCTGAATATCTTCCCCAGCGCAGAGGCATATCCTTGTCCTCGTCTTTCCCCGGCCACATGATCTTGCCTTGGTACCATGCTCTCGCGTGCGCCACGGCAGTGAACAGCCACATGATTACCAGCAGAAGTGTCAAGGCACTGCAGATACCGTTGATTGCAGGACTTGAGAATGCATCGCCAAGCTGGATAGCGGCAAGAGTTAAACCTGCGTTGGGGAAAATGAACTGTTCGCGCCGGGCCCCCGCCCCCCGCAAGTATGTCAATTAGCGCATGTGGAGATGAGATGGGCAATACTACTACTATGGCGAAAAGCACTTACAGCCCACCAATTCAAGGTGAATGACATCTTCCTGATCCCGGCCACGACTGCCACTGTACTTATGCAGAAGAACCAGAAGGCAAAAATGATGATGAATGTGCCGGCCAGGGTGCCCAGTATCTTGACGAAACTGCCGTCGTCCAAACTGTTGTTGTTCGTGTTGAAAGTGTCCGCGGGAAGTACGCTCGGTGCTTGCTTGCCGAGTGAGATCAGGCCTGCTGCTGTGTATCCTGCCGGACCGACCGAAACGTACATTCCTGGCCGGGTCGATGGAGTCGGCAAAGCGCTGGTCATGAGTCTTTGCGTGTACATCGAGTACATCATCAGAGCAACCTAGCAAAGCGGTCAGCGGTTTTGTCTCCCAGCAGGGGGGGGGGTTCGTTCGTAGACACATACTGTCCAGCTCAACCCTTGCAACATTACAGCTCCAAGCCACATATCAAAAGCATTCCCCCGGCTTTGACTCGGAATCATGGTGCCGGCCATACTGCCTACCACCAGCAGCGGATAGATGGGGAAAATCCACGCGGGCACGGCGTCGGTAATGTTCAATCTCTCTTCCTGAAACAGCACAAAATACTGTCCCACGGCTACTAGGAGCACAACAGCGCAATACATCCAGTACAGCACCAACAACGCTTGCGGCAGCCACGGCCCCGCACTCGGCACGCCGTACGCCTGGCTTGCATTCAAGATCAGCGATACCGAGACCCAGTACGCGCCAAAAAAGAGGCCCTCCACAGGGTGGTGGAACGAAGCCAGGAATCGTCGCGGGAACCAGAAAGCTCGGAGGCCCATTGCTATGCTCCAGAGCACGAACATGACCAGATCAACGATGAAGAAGATCTTCCCGATAGTGCGGAGACCGGTGAATGTGTTGGGTGTGTTGGCGATGACGACGGCGAGAGCGCCGGTCGACATTGTACTTGCGAACCAGGGCCATGTGAAGTGTGCTATGCGGTCCTTGAAGCTTGCGCTGTCCGGAGGAGGAGGAGTTGGTGCTCCGCCCTGGGAATCGCGATGTTGCTGTTTTTCGATATCGTCAGTAGCGTGGCGTCCTTCATCGGAGTTGTTGTCCTGTGGCCCGCGCTCATTGGTAGGCATGCGGCCACTGTGTCGAGAAGTCATCGTGTGCAATGCATTTATTTGCACGGTGCAGGTAATTTTGTAGCGCGACGGGATACAATACGACAATGAGTTTATAGACGGGAGGCGGCCTGCCTTATTATCAGTACTACACTTTGACCGAGTTGTTCCCCCATATCGTTGCCTTGATTGACATATCCAAAGGCGGCCGAGGAGGAACACGGAAAATGCGGGCTCGGCTGTGACGTAGTACTAGTTGCTCCTGTCGAAGAAACGCCAAGACTATCATCATCATCATCATCATCATCAGGCAATTCGCTTGCGTGACTCGTGCATAGCTGCTGGCGGGCTTCCAGAGTGCTCGTCCGGGAGGATGCATGGCGCTCGTTTGTCAAAGTATTTATTGCAAGTCCGACAAGAAGTCTTATGCTGTCGGGACGTGGACCGATGGGGGGTTCTGGAGCTGACGATTGCTTTCTATCTCTTCGCGCGTGATAGTAGTGTCTATCTTTGGGCACTGTTCTGCTGTCCGAAGCAGACTCGACAACGGTTCTCCGTCTCCAGTGAGGCCCCAACTGGGCATGTTCGTTCCATCTAGGCCGCTCATTTCGCAGGGCATGTAAATGAATAAATGAATGAATGAATGAATGAACGAATGAATGAATGAACGAATGAATGAATGGCTCATTGGTATACGTATGTGCACGATTCGTACTCCGTCTAGTAACAAAACATATATACTGTACGTAGTAAGTGGTCTTGACGATTCCGCCGTGTCCGCTATCGTCTTCCGACCCTGGTTCGTTTCGCGATAAGGCCGCAAGGCCGCTGATAGAACTAAGGCGCCACAGCTGTCGTGACATTTTGAGCTTTTGTGATTCCTGCACTCCACCCAACAAAGCCGATCTCGTTTTCGCGTGCACATTCAGCTCGCACGGTGAAGTCTTTGGGAAGCGGAGGACGACTGACTGTCACCACCACCACCACCGGCCCGTCGCCGATATCTATTGCACCCGCCACCACTGATTGGCTCGACTCATAACATGTCAACTTCTTGTGCAGCACTGCGGCTTCGTGCCCAGTGGCTTGCCACACGACGGCCACTGTCTGCGCGCTGTCTTGTGCTCACCAAGCCCGCGCATCGTCCAGCGGTGGCACAGGCACGCGTGACATCACTGCAGACGCGAGCGCAACATGCCAAGACACGCACATTCTACTCGAGCTCAACACAGAGCACCATCTCGCAGGACGCCCAGCACGATCCATCCAATGCCTCCATCTTCGCTCCCCTCGACACATTCCCGCGCCGACACATCGGTCCGACGGCCGACACGGCAGAGCAGATGCTGGCGGCCCTCGATCCGCCCGCCAAGACCCTGGACGACTTCGTAGAGTCTGTCTTGCCCGCCTCGATCTTGTCGAGGAAGAATTTGAGCATCAGAGGACCTGTACCCGAGTCGGGATCTGTTCCCACGAGCGAAGGTGGCTACTCCGAGAGCCAGCTCCTAGCACGATTGCGAGAGATTGCGGGCGAGAACAAAGTCTACAAGAGCTACATCGGCTGCGGCTATGCAGGAACCAGAGTGCCCGAGGTCATCAAGCGCAATATCTTGGAGAACCCAGCGTGGTACACGAGCTACACGCCATACCAGCCAGAGATCAGTCAGGGTCGCCTCGAATCGCTGCTCAACTTCCAGACCATGGTCACGGACTTGACTGGTCTCGCCATCGCCAATGCCTCACTTCTGGACGAGCCAACAGCTGCAGCAGAGGCTATGACCCTCGCGGTGAACTCTCTGCCAGCTGCTCGCCAGAAGCGTGCCAAGAAGATTTGGCTCGTATCTCATCTCTGCCATCCACAAACGATTGCCGTGCTTGAAAGTAGAGCTCAAGGTTTCGGCATCACCATCGAGACCGCGGATATCTTGGAGGACAACAGCAGAAGAGTGGGCGAGATTGGCGAAGATCTGATCGGTGTGCAAGCGCAATACCCAGACACCCTTGGTGGTGTCGAAGACTACCGAGCGTTGGCAGACAAGGTCCACGAACTGAAGGGCACTTTTGCTGTAGGTACCGATCTGCTTGCTCTGACACTCCTCACTCCTCCCGGCGAATTTGGAGCAGATGTCGCTTTTGGCAACGCTCAACGCTTTGGCGTGCCATTCGGCTTCGGTGGCCCTCATGCGGCGTTCTTCGCAGTGAGTGACAAGTACAAACGTAAGATCCCCGGTCGCTTGATTGGTTTGTCGAAAGATCGTCTAGGTGACAATGCAGCTCGCCTGGCCCTCCAGACCCGTGAGCAGCACATTCGTCGCGAAAAGGCAACTAGCAATGTGTGCACAGCTCAAGCGTTGCTCGCCAACATGAGTGCGATGTACGCCGTGTACCATGGTCCTGCAGGACTAAAGCGCATTGCGGAGAAAGTAGCCAAGATGACCCAGGTGCTGGCCAATGGCCTGGTGGAAGCAGGTCTCGAAGTCAGGAAGGGAGTGGCCTTTGACACAGTGATTGTGAAGAAGCACGATGCTCCAACATTCGCAAGCAAGACTGTGCAGAATTTTTTGATGAACTTCCGCGTCATTGACGATGACCACATTGGCATCACCATCGACGAGACAGTGGGAAAGAAGCAGATCGAGGAGATATTCCGCGCCTTCACGACAGAACCTATCGACGTCGATGCACTTGCAGAAGGGGCCGAGGCTACAGGCGGTGTGCCAGACTTCTTCAAGCGGACTTCTGGCTACCTCGAGCACCCCGTCTTCAACACATACCACTCGGAGACTGAGATCCTTCGCTACATGTACCACCTACAGTCCAAGGACTTGTCGCTTGTGCATTCCATGATCCCGCTAGGTTCCTGCACCATGAAGCTCAATGCGACCACGGAGATGGTGCCCATCACCTGGCCAGAGTTCGCCAACATTCATCCATTCGCGCCTTCCGACCAGGCCAAAGGCTACAGGAAGATGATCACCGAGCTGGAGAATGACCTTGCGGAAATTACTGGCTTCCACTCGGTATCACTTCAGCCCAACTCTGGAGCCCAGGGTGAGTTCACAGGACTTCGTGTCATTCGCAAATACCTTGAACAGCAGCCAGGGAAGAAGCGCGACATTTGCTTGATTCCTGTCTCTGCCCACGGCACGAACCCAGCTTCGGCCGCCATGGTCGGCATGAGGGTCGTGACGATCAAGTGCGACAACAAGACTGGAAACCTTGACCTGGCGGATCTCGAGGCCAAGTGCAAGAAGTACAAGGATGAGCTCGGTGCTATCATGGTAACCTACCCGTCAACTTTCGGCGTGTTCGAGCCAGAGGTGAAGAAGGTTTGCGATATGGTGCACGAATACGGCGGCCAAGTATACATGGACGGCGCAAACATGAACGCGCAGATCGGCCTAACATCACCAGGCGAGATCGGCGCTGACGTCTGCCATCTGAACTTGCACAAGACCTTCTGTATCCCGCACGGAGGTGGTGGTCCTGGCGTCGGACCTATTGGTGTCGCTGAACACCTCGCGCCATATTTGCCTGGTCACCCACTCGTTGCCAACGTTGGCGGCGAAAAGGCTATCGCACCGGTCTCTGCTGCACCATGGGGATCAGCCAGCATTTTGCCAATTAGCTGGGCATACATCAAGATGATGGGTGCCCGCGGGCTTACGCACGCCACCAAGATCACCTTGCTCAATGCCAACTACATTCAGTCGCGCTTGAAGCCACATTACGACATCCTCTACACCAACGAGAAAGGACGATGCGCCCACGAATTCATCCTTGACACTCGTAAGTTTGTCGATACTGCTGGGATCCAGGTTATCGACATCGCCAAGCGTCTCCAGGACTATGGCTTCCACTCTCCGACCATGTCTTGGCCTGTTGCTAACACTCTCATGATCGAGCCAACGGAGTCGGAGTCAAAGAACGAGCTCGATCGCTTCTGTGATGCTCTTATCTCAATTCGCCAGGAGATTGCCGAGATCGAGGAGGGCAAGCAGCCAAAAGAGAACAATGTCCTCACCAATGCCCCCCACAGCATGAAGGATCTCATTCTGTCCGAGTGGGATCGCCCATACAGCAGGCGGAAGGCAGCCTACCCACTCGATTGGCTGAAAGAGAAAAAGTTCTGGCCACCAGTCACCAGGCTTGACGACGCCTATGGTGACATGAATCTCTTCTGCAGGTGAGCTTCTTTCATAATCAATTTTTTTTTTCTCATTGACGATATACTGACATGCATCTTAGCTGCGCCCCAGTCGAATCCGTGGACGGTATGACCGGCCTCGAAGCACCAATGCCCACCTAAGCTCTTCCCCACAATAACCGGCGGCGGACAGAGACCTCAACATTTGGTCGGCCCTTTACATGTTTCAACACGTCTTGCGATTCAGCGTTCAAGCGCGGCGTTTTTTTTTGTGTACTGGTGACGTAACGGACAGTAAAACACAAATCGTCCCACCTGGTAGGAGGTTTCAACATATGGGACGAAAAGCAATGACGATAGACTATACCCAGCCGCGAGGTGCGGCGTAATGGAACGATTGCATGAGCCGGAAACATATGCCGGTGCACACCAAAAAAAAACCTGCTCACTGTTTTTCCTTCTCATCTTTCCAGTCGAAAGTGCTTACCATGTCTCTGACATCGCTTCTTGCGATCATGCATAGGCGAGATGTAGCCAAAATCCCGCAATAGATTACTGCCACACTTTGGCCGCCAGTGACCCACCAAGGGGCCCCTTGACCACTGCGATGTTAGACACAGTCGCTACCAAGATTACCAAGGAATAATACCGTGAGGCTCTCACCTGGAATCAAGCGCTCGCTGGCCGGAAGCTCTTTTTCGAAGCTCAGGCGTGATAGCGCTAAACATCATGATTTCTGTGGCACAGCTATCAACTTATGCTACTGTTTCATGATGGCTCCATGATAAGTCAGTCAATTCCCCTCTCCGCTGGGGGGAAGAAATAGAAAAGGCTTGCTGAAGCTGGAATAGATGGACTTCAAGACAGTTAACATTATCTGGCAGCTAAACCACGATGCTGCAGGACTATTGTACTACGTACCAATGGCCAAGCTGGTTGAGGCGCCGCTCTGAGTCTAGCACAAGGGCCGCCCCACGTTCTCCCCGCAAGCCAAAAACGTCACGACCAGCATCGTGGTTCGCCCCAGCCTGCAACGTTCGTGCTTGCGAGGATCCTCTGGTTATGCAGACTGTGCAGAGGCTAAATCCGGCAACAGACGAGGATCTCGTGAGATGAGACGGCCCGAGACTTCACGTGTGCTGAGGCTTCCATTGCCTTCACGTCTTTCCACTGCATTCTTTCATGTTTGTATAAACATCGACGCAAAGCGGCGCGAAGGCCCCCCCGCCCGAACAGTCTGCCCGCAGACCCCCCGCTTGCGCATGCTTACACGTCGATAGCACGTCTTTTCACTGGAAGGTCAGTTGCACGAGACTCTTCACATGTACGCTACCGGAGCCTTGGGATGCTCTAGACTTTATGGAACAACAATGCACTACAGGGAGGGCACAAGTATTCACTACCACCTCACATGTTCCGAATGGCAGCAATCATTGCAGCGCCGGTGGAGCTACCTTCACAACCGAAACCCCCCTCCCCCAATGCTCTGCCTGCAACAAAACAATCAAGCCTTGACTAACAACAATGCCGAGCAGCAGCCACACCAATGCCCAGCTCTCTCTCCCTCGCGCTCTTCGCGCTCCCCTACCTCGTCTCAGCCAGTCTTTACAACACTCGCTTCAATGACACCACCTGGGACGACGAGACCTGGATCCTCAGGACAACTCATCTCGACCAAGGCCACTTTCAATCGCGCATGTCCTTAGCCAACGGCTACCTCGGCATCAACCTGGCAGCAGTAGGCCCCTTCTTTGACGTTGACGTGCCTGTCCACGGCGATAACATCAATGGCTGGCCTCTCTTCAATCGCAGGCAATCATTCGCTACCATTGCTGGATTTTGGGACTCACAACCTACCACGAATGGGACTAACTTCGAATGGCTCAACCAATATGGCGGCGAAAGTGTCATTAGTGGTGTGCCGCATTGGAGTGGGCTGCATCTACAGGTTGGAGATAGCTTGCTGGATGCGAGTGTGCCAGCAGACGAAATCTCTGACTTCTCGAGTACGCTCGATGTGAGGAATGCGGTGATGTATTGGAACTATACTTGGACTCCGCCGAACAGCATCGCCGGAGGCATCGAGGTGGGATACACGATGTTTGTGCATAAGTTGCATGTCAACCAAGCTGTTGTCAGGCTCGAAGTTACCGCGAAGGAGGATGTTAATGTTACGGTTATTGATTTGCTCGATGGAGATTGTGCCGTCAGGAGCTCGTTTGTGGAGAAGGGTTATCTGGAGCCAAGGCCAGTGATCTATACTGCTGTACATCCGCATGGGATCAGAAATGTCAGTGCGTACGTGTACTCGGCGCTGATTGGAGATGGCGGTTGCGATATGAGCGTGAGGAAGCAAGTCAGTGGGCATGAGGTGGGGAGTGGGAATTCTAGCACGATTGCGCAGAGTTTGATGCTTGCGCTGGAGGCCGGGAAGACGTCTACTGTGACGAAGTATGTTGGTGGTGCTTCCGGAGATGCGTTTGGTGATCCACAGGCAGCGGCGTTGAATGCAAGCTGGAGCGCGGCCAACGCTGGGTTTGAGAACCTGCTTGCTTCACATGCACAAGAGTGGAAGGCCATCATGCCGGCAAACAGCGTGGACGATTTCCGGGATGCCAATGGGACGCTGCCTCGCGATGCGAACGTCCAGGAGCTTGCAATCACGGCAGTCACGAACCCATTCCAGCTCTTACAGAACACGGTCGGCGACAATGCGAGACTTGCCGCTGGCGATAACACCAAGCTGCAGTCCAACAGCATCAGCGTGTGCGGACTTGTCAGTGACTGCTATGCTGGTCTAGTCTTTTGGGACGTTGAAGTGTGGATGCAGCCAGGACTGGTTGTCACATTTCCAGACTCTGCACGACAGATTGCGCAATATCGGGTAGATAGAGGCCCGCAGGCTCACGAAAACATCCTGAATGCGTACCAGTCCAGCCAGAATGAGACTGGAAAGTTTGCACCAGAGGGAGCCATCTATTCGTGGACATCTGGACGTTTCGGCAACTGCACAGGCACCGGACCATGCTTCGACTACCAGTATCACCTCAACGGCGACATTGGCTTAGAGTTCTATAACTACTGGACAGTTACAGGCGATACCGACTACTTCCGGGAGTACCTCTTCCCAATTTACGATTCGATCGCCCAAATGTATGCAGATCTCGTCACCTTCAACGAGACGACCGGCCGATATGATCTGTACAACGCTACCGATCCCGATGAATACGCAAACTTCCAGAACAATGTCGGCTTCACCATGGTCTTGATGTCAAGCCATCTCAACAGCACCAACGCTATCCGCCAGCGCTTCGGCATGGAGGCCAATGAAACCTGGACCAATATATCCTCGCTGATCACGATCCCAGTCGATAACGATGCAGGCATTATACTCGAGTACGCGACACAGAATGGTAGTATCACTGTGAAGCAAGCCGATATTGTCCTCATCGACGACTTTCTCCAATGGCGAAATCCGTACACGTTGGGCGATCTGGATTACTATGCTGCGGCGCAGTCACCGGATGGTCCAGCCATGACTTACGGGGTGTTCAGTATTGTCGCCAACCGAGAAAGTCCTTCTGGATGTTCGGGCTATACTTATGACCTTTATGGTTCGGTACCGTATACACGGGGACCTTGGTTCCAGTTCAGCGAGCAGCTGATTGACAGTGTGGCGCTGAATGGTGGCACGCATCCTGCATATCCATTCTTGACTGGTGTTGGAGGTGCGAATCGTGTTGCAGTGTTTGGATACCTGGGCCTGCGACTGAATCCAGATTCGTTGGATGTGGATCCCTCGCTACCGCCACAGATACCACAGCTGAAGTACAGAAGGATATACTGGCAAGGCTGGCCGATAGAGGCATATTCGAACCAAACACACACGACCTTGACTCGGACTGGCTCACCTCTGGAGAACGCCAACAGCACTTTCGCCACAGCAGCCATCCCAGTCATCCAAGGCATCTCCGACCAAAACGTCCTGCAACTCAGCCCTCACAGCACCCTCACTCTCGAGAACCGCCAGATCGGCCTCGTCAAGACCGTGCCTGACAATTTGGCTCAGTGCCAACCCGTCGACTCTCCATCCTCCTACGAACCCGGCCAATTTCCCCTGTCCGCCGTCGACGGCGCAACCTCAACCAAATGGCAACCTACCCAATCGAACATCACCTCCAACCTGACCGTTTCCCTCCCCGAACCCTTCGTCCCCATAACAGCCTTCCACTTCAACTGGGCCCAAGCACCTCCCAAATCCCTCCGCGTAACGTTCCACAACCTTTCCGATACCTCCGAGGTCCCTGCTCGCACCGTCACATCCAACGACGATGTCGAAGTGAGCGATCCGTACGACGAGGCAACGGCTTACCGCATCAGGCCATATATGAGCAACTCTACAAACATCACGCTGCCAGAGCCGGTGTGGAGCGCGAGGTTCGCGACTTTGGAGATTGCGGGCAATCGAGCGACTGAGGGGACGGAGAATGAGAGGAATGGGACAGGGGCGAGTGTGGCGGAGTGGGCGATTATTGCGCAGACTGGGGAGGATGTCATGGAGAGCAGGCGCTAGAGAAGGGATTGGTCTGCATGTGCTAGAATGATCTCGCGTGCGGTTGTGGTGAATGCTTTCTCCCCCCCCTGAGCACTACTGACAGCCTTTCTCCCATGCAAGGCTTATTAATGCTCGATGTATCTCTGGAAAAAATCAAGCTTCGGCACATATTTTTCTGTCAACGTATTCCTCTCTGCGAGCTTGCGCTTCTCTCTTTCTGTTTCGTCGGGGGACGTAACGTGAAAGCTTAGTTCCCCAGCAGCCATCATCTGATCAATCGGTGTTTTTTTTCTTTTGGATTCTGCTTCTGGAGACGGGGTTTGGTCCTGCCTGACCACCTGCCATGTTCGGAGAAAAAGCGATCTTCATGAGCCACTTGGCTGTTTCGACGCGATGTCATTTCTGCACTAGCAATAGATCCGCTGCCCGAGACCCGGCGAGAATGGACCGCCAGACTTCGAAGAATGCCAACACTATGGTTCTGGTGTTGCTCGAAAAAGCGCAACGTAAATTTGCGCAAGGCGGGTTGCGTCCACCGAGACGCAAAGGGCAAGCGCAGTTATCTTCGCAGTGCAAAGACACTCACCGGCCAGGCGGGTACTGTACTAGGTCAAGATGATTTGACCAAGGCAAACGTAGAGCTGTGTTTGTGTGTGTGTGTGTGTGTGTGAAATGTACATGGAGGGGCCGACCGTATTCCTTCGATGGATGCTATGGGATGGCAAGCCTTACTCGGACGTTTCGATGCCGTTAGTTAGCCAAACACTAGAAGACTGCAAGATTTGACCGCCATATGGACCGGGCCAAGACATTGAGACACCAGATCACCAGGCGGGCGGGCGGGAGATGACGAATGACCACTGTCATTTGTGCGCCCAAATTCGATTTTTCCGAGGCTGTGGAGGACGTCTCCGGTGAGAACTACTCGTGCGACACTACAGCGTGGCTGCGTATCGAAATGTGGTCAACGGCTGCGATAGCAATAGACGTGTCCCAGACGTCCAAAGCTCCAGAATGATGTTCAGTAATGTTGGTTCTGATGAAGTGGGCTGCTTTGGGTGCTGTCACTTTCGCATGGTAGTCGCGTTGGGGGGGAAATGTTGCTATTGGCCTTCATATCGGATGAACCTGATACGACTTCATATCACCTGGCTCACTGAACAGCTCCTCGATGGGGTTTTTATCAATGGCTTCGTACCACTGCAGGAAACTGCCAATCAGGTAAGCAGCAGACCCCCACATAGACGACAGATCACTTTGATATTCCGCCCAGTGCCATTCGCGAAGGCAGTAGGCAGTACCAAAAATAGCACAGAGCTCGAAGCCGACCGAGCCAACAACGGACCATACACTGATCCACCAGCCAAGGACTTTAGGCTCCGGCTTCCACCAGGTTTCTTGCGTCTCCAGCTGAAACATGAGACTAGCAATCAGGAAACATAGCGCAGCAACGATCTGTGGCACCCAGTAAGCTCCAAGCTCCTGCCACCAGTTCAAACTGGACAGAATGCCAGGAAGAACGACGATGGCCGTGACGCCATACAGGGTGACACCGAACAGCTGAATAGCGCAGGCGAGGTAGCCGACCTCGTAGACGTGGTGTTCGCGAAGTGCCTTCCATGTCGGCCACCAACGCCAGGTCATGTAGGTGCTATCGCTGCCTTCTTCGCCACCCATATCGACAGCACCTCTTCGAGGTCCTGGGTGCTTTCCGTCCGGGTATATGGAGCCAGGTCGCAGATTGCGCTTATGTTTCGTGTTCCAGCCAGCTTCGAGATCGGCATTTTGCAGACGAGGATCCTGGTAGTGCTCTTCGCGGTGTCTGTGCGTAGGATTTATGTGACTGAAGAAGTGGTGGATCTTGTCATCGAGAAGTTTCTTATTAGCCTCTCCATTGCCTTCGAGGAGTTTGCGCATCGCAGAGCCATGAAAGGAGCCATCGTTGACGGCTTCGAGATACGCAGCCACGCCACCAATCTGGTAGAACAAGGCACCGATGAAGAAACATAGAGGACCTCCGTACTTTTCAACGCTGGCAGATTCGTAGCCTTCTCCAAATGCTACTGGGCCCCAAGCTAGAGCGCCATCGACAACAAACAGTGCCGATCCGATCGTGTACGACCAACCACTCCAGAAGGCCATGTCCCAGTAGGGGAAGCTCGTGCACATTCGATACAGATTGGCCCGGAGATCGGAGAACTTCGTAGACAACTTGGGCGTGAATCTCGATGGCAGGAACGGTGTCTCTTCTGTTGCCTCCATGGCCGGGACCGAAATGGAATTCCTGCCTTTCCGATTGTCGCGCGACCGCCACATGAGTGCCATTTCCTTGACTTTCTGTATATCGTCCTCTGACAGCTCGTCAGAGTCGCCACGAAAATGCACGTTCATGCGGATGTTGGTGGGGTTGAGAAAGCTTGCTGATCGTGTAGCTTTCACGTTGCTCAGCCGAAAGCGGTTTTTGACAGTTTTGATCTTCTCTACCATACCAGTTGCTGTATCTCCTGCAGCACTTTGCGCTTTCTCGAGCACATCGCGGTGGCTATGCTCACGCTTCGCATCGGCGTCGCGGTCCTGGTCCTTGGGCGAATTGGAGTCTGCCTCATGGCTCGCCCAGCCTATCTTGCTGGGGATCCCCTCATGCTTGCTGGTCTGGTGAGAATCGTTCTGCTCGGCTTGATCGTCTTTGAATGGGTTGTCGTGATGCCGGCCTTTATCCTTGCCAGAATCACCACTACTTGAGTCGGCTGCGCGGTTCATTGTTGGATGTTGTGGGGCTCGGCGGCGGTGGTGACACACAAGCAAAAGGTGGCCCAGCGCATAAGCTTCCACGAAGCTTTTTGGGAGCGGAAGACCCGGTGCTTTTTTTTTCCCTCGCACAGCTCGATCCAAAGTGGCGGCGCAGCAGCTTAGTAACCGCCTTTTGTGATGGTGTGTATGTATGTGTGGGGGGTGGACGTCTCATGTACCGCCCCAAGCTACAACTCCAACGGCGGATCCGGCGCGACTCGTCTTGTAGTGATGGCCATTGTTTGATCTTCTCGTCATCGTTGCACGCGTTACACGAACACGACGGAGGAAGCCGGTTACAGTGCCCTGGTCATGTTGCAATAGGTCCTTGGTCCTGGAATCGAGTACGCATCGTCCAGTGCGAACAATCCCAGATAGCCACATCCGACGTCTCGCCGATATCGAGCTCCAGCACGCACGATGACGATGGCGGCTGAGCACAAATCAAGTTTGCAGCATCCTTGATATTATGCGGCGAGAGTATGCGTAGCTGGCTGGGATCTTGGTGTTTCGGAAAGCATTGTGAAGGTTCTGGTCACCTGAGATCACGGGACAATATCGACCCCCCACCGATAGCATCCTGGCTCAGTGAAGCTTGCTAGACTTGCTCCAAGCTGCCCGGCCGTTGGCGCTAATAAGGAGCGACTGGATATGCTCACTACATCTTCGCCCGCAACTGTCTCTTCCACCGCCGGTGGATATGCAAAGTGAGAATAGAAAAATGAGCAATGCGTGCGAGTGGTGCTCGCGGTGACGATGACGGAAAAAAAGGGCAATTGTTGCGTTGGTACGGTGGTGGAAGCAACGTGCTTGCTTTCGGTGTGATGAGAGACGAGAACAAGTAGCGAACGAAGCACTTCTGTTACTTGTGTATTGAACAGTGCTGTGCACGCCTCAATGTCACATAGATGTCCTGCCGACAGCAAACTGCTAAGCCGCCAATCCCGAACTTCTTCGAGCCAGAATTCCGTTGACACACGTGTTTCCGCCGTGTTCGTTCTATAACCGCATCGGTCTACATGTCGCTCACGCTGGCATCCCAACGTGCATGCCCGGTGAAAACTGCCTCTTTCTCCGAGCCTATGTCCTTCACCCAGCATCGTGATTCGTGGCGACCGAAGAGCCGAGCCAAGCCAAGGCCAAGCCAAGCCCAACATGAGAGCCTTTCAATCTCGATACAAAGCCTCGAGATGCGCTATCATCTTCCTCCTCATGTGCAACAGTTGACTGTCAGTGATGATCTGACTATGTTTCTGTCTACCCTCCGGCACTGATCCGACCTTCACCTCACCTTCGTCACTGGGCACAATCAAGGTTGGATCTGTTCCACAAAATGGCACGCCCAATCCTTTCAGCTCAGCGGTCATGTGCGTCTCCATTGCCTCCCACGATGAGTAGATCTTCTCGTCAAGAGCATCGAGTTCTTTCTGCTGATCGACTGCAGGAGAATCCACTTCGGGAGGAGAGCCGTAGAACGAAGTGTTCAGTGACTTCAGGATGCTATGCGCCTTAGCGGCCTCTGCTGACCTATTCGCCTGCGTTGACTTGAGGCTTTGTCGTTCTTGATAGCATTTCATCTCATGCGCCCTCTGATCGGCCATCATCTATACTGCTGGTCAATGGGCTCTGAACAGTAAGAAGAACAAATTGGAATATGCTCCTGCTTACCCGCTTGATCGCAAATGCGAACTGTCTGTTATGCTGAGCAATCTTGGTTACACACCGGATTGCCTCGTTCCAAGTAGTGATAGTGGCTGGGTCAATCTGCTGTCTAGGCGCTGCTGGCGTTGCTCGAGTTTGAGGCTTCAGCAGACGAGGGTCTTGGGCCTCTTCGGCGAGACTCTCAGCTGACACTGATACACGTGGAGCACTAGTTTGCGACAATTGCTGCAGCTCCTCCTGCGATGGAGTTGGGAATTCTGGCGTCGCAGAAGCAGATCTCGGTGGCGGCGTTACAGTCGGACGCCCGCTGACAGGAGGTTGTTGAGGATACTGAGCCAGCGTTGCAAGAATATCCTGCAAGTCTGGCGAGAGGAAGGCCGTGTTGCCATCCATGATGCCGACAATAGATCTTCGAGCTTTCGCGCAGGCTGTCACGCTGTCATCTGCTATGCAGTACAAGTCAGCCGTATTAGCAGGATTAGGAAGGAGAAGAGGGAGATGAAGTCGAAGATCTGGGCGCGCAAAGTTCGCGTGGCGCCGGAATCAATGACCAGGGTCTGCAGCCGACATCATGGACACAACAGTCGAAAAGTTAATGTAGAAGATAGATCCTCCATACAGCTTCGTCATCATCATCATCATCATCACCATCTCAAATGGTCCAACGATAGCGAGCAACACACTTGCACGCAGCAGCAGCAGATTTTGCTCGATACGTCCGATATGGCTCGATCACCGCACGATGCCACGCGCTTCACCTCGACGGGACCCAATGTCTTCTCCAAAGCACAGCAGGGCGGCTTTGCATCAAATCCCCAATCGTCGCCCTCGACCAGCCAGATCGACTTTGGTAGTGCACCCGCTGGAGAATCGCCGCAACAGAAAATCGCTCGGCTCCGCGCCGCCGCAGCGATCGCCAAACGGGGGAGGGAAGGTGGTTTCGACAAGACTGTCCGCATTGGCCGAGTGTGGGCAGATCGTGCCCATAGAGTCGCGGCCTACAGCCTGATAGGCTTGACGGTGGTGTCAGCCTGTGTGGCAACGGCAGGAATCACAGATATGATGATGCATAACCGGCGGCGGAGGAAAGAATGGTTGGCCGAGAAGCAAGCCGAGAGTGCGAGAGATCTGCACATCGCCACGCAGGCACTCAAGGAAGGCAGGGCGACAGAAGACCAGATGCTACTGATAAATCGTGAGCGCGTCTTAATCGAGACCGACGAGGCTAAGAGGAATAAGCCCGGATTGTTCAAGCGTGCGACGAGCTTCCTGTCAGGAGGGCTTTCCGAAGAAGAAAAGAAAGGCGGGAGACTTGGAGGTGCGATTGCTGGCACTGCGGAGCCGGCCAGAGGGCCGCAGGGTATCGTGGACGAGGTGAAGCAGGTTTCGGCAAATCTGATGGAAGAAGGAAGACATGCCGTGCAAAGAGTGGAAGAGAAGCTCGACCAGACACAGAGGTCGGGAGCAGCCATAGCAATCGGAGATCTTGCTACACCTCAAGGCGGACCCCTCGATCGGGAAGCGCAACATGTTGTCAATGGCGCATCGAGTACAGCGAGAAGTTGGACGAGCTGGATAACAGGTCGGTAGCATTGCCATGTAACATCACAACTTGTACATATACCAAATGAGCATGGCGATTCAGCCCTTGAGGTCATGTCCGAGCAGCTCGGTAGTCCGAAGCGACTCGATGGCTTATTTCTTCTTCCTCCTCCTCCAACACTTGAGATATCAGCCGAAGCGCGAGCTATAGTGGAGAAGTGGTGCAAGCAAGCGTATACCTACGAGAGTACATTGGGCGAAAGGTCGAAGAGAGAGAGAGAGAGAGATATATATATATATATATGTTGAAAGGGGGCTACGTTGGCGCCGTTCACTTAGAATGGAGATATGGTCTCGAGGTGAACATGGTGTGATACTGGGCATGTGAGCATGTATGCTACCTACATTAGGGGAAATTGATTAGACTAATGACTCGAAAGATCGGACCAGGGCTTCGTAACGCGGCGTGCTGATTGAAAGGACCGCACGATCGAGTCTTTAGAGCTTCATGGCGTTCGTCAGTTCTTGCCAGACACGATTCGTGTCAGTGCTTCACTGTCTCGACCTGCTCGTCGCCAAGATCCTGGAGAGGGGAGTAAGCATTCATCATCCCACAATCGCAGGCTGTCATGCCAACCAAAAAAAAAAGATAGAAGACCACTCACCTTCTCTGGCAATTTTCCACGTTCCGTACGCTGTAGGGCCTCATTCGCGATCTTGTCCTTTTCTTCCTGGCTCAGGTCATACCAATGTGAAGCTACGTGTGCTTCATCTCCGAACAACGTGCCGATTTCTTCTAAAGTTCTGCCTTTCGTTTCCTGGCTTTTTGTCAGCACACTGTTCATGGTCCCTTTCTGGTGCGGCCTTACCGGGAACAGGAAATATATCAGCGCAATGTACACCACTGACGGACATATCAGCACCAGGTAGAACTTCCAGCCAATCGCATTCAGCGCTACGGGGGCTCCAACCAAGGTGATCTCGGATGCGAGATAGAAGAATGCCAACCCAAACGCTGTGCCCTGTGATCGAAGGTGGTTTGGCCAGATCTCGGAGACGTAGACATATTGCGTTGCATCAACGAAGAAACACCACCATAGGATGTAGAACCAGATGAAGAACACTGCAGCATTCAGCCCAGCGGTGTTGGTCGTGTTGAGGAAGCTTGCCGTCATGGCGCATAGGAAGATCAGAGATGTTGTCACACCACAGGCTCCAATGAGCAGGAACAGTCTCCTGCCGAAGCGATCGATGTATAATGCAGTCCAAATGTTGCCGATGATGGTGAAAGTCGTCCAGCAAGCGTTCAAAAGCAATGGCGTGGATCCGGTCAGACCAAGAGATGCGTAGATCAGGACACCGTAGTTGGTCATGACATAGATTCCGAGAAACTGATCTCCCCACATCAAGATGGCTGCGATGAATGCCCGCAGGCGATTTGGCTTGTTGCGGAAGATCTCGAAGGGTCTAACCTGGAAGGACTTGTCGAGCTCGTACTGCTTCTCCATGAGATAAAACTCTTGGCGGGCTGCAATGTGGTCGGTATCGCCTGGTGTGGCGTGTAAGCGTTTGACAACCTCGAATGCTTCGTGGCTCCGGTCTTGGCTGAGAAGCCACCGAGGAGAGTATGGGATGAAGCGTTGGCCGCCTAGGACGATCAGTGGGCAAACGCATTGTAGCGCTAGTGGGAATCGCCAGGCGAATGTGGCATGGGGTGAGTCCGCTGGGAAGAAGAAGCAGGCGTAGCCCTGAGATCATGAGCATGCATGTCAATGGTGCTAGATGATTCTTTGTTGTACTCACCATCCAGCCGGCCCAAGTATATCCAAAAGCGTACATGACTCCCGTAACACACATCATCGCTCCTCTTGTTTCGGCTGTCGCGACCTCACCTTGATACATCGGCACCTAGTATGCACTATCAGCTTGACCGAATTTTCTGTGACCTGATTACATTACTTACTTACAACAACAGCCAAGATACCTGCCCCAATACCTGCGACTATCCTGCCGGCATAGAACATTCCAATACTGACACTGCCAGCACATAGTGCACCACCAACAACCAAGATTGCACATCCGATCAGAATCGTTCGCTTCCTACCAACATAGTCTGCTAGCCAAGCACTAAGACCGCACCCAATGATGGCCCCGGCACTGTTGAGGCCATTCAGACCGCCGATGATGTTAGTAGTATGAGCATAGCCTGGTTCGTCCGCTGTGGCGAGGCCAAAGTAAGTGTAGACTAGACAGCATTAGTGTCGGTGAGTCTACGTAACGAAAACACGTACAGCTTGGCTGTCCAACAGTAGAGCCAATGATCGCTAGGCCATAAGCTGTCGCCAAGGTACCTAGTGCTACGAAAACGACCACGAGGAGATTATAGGTGTTGACGATGTGAGAAGAAAGAATAGACATCTTGCAGAGGTGATCTCGCTGGTGTCTACTAAGCTTCGTGCCCACATTGGTAGAACGTGGCTTTTGCTTGATGCCACG
Source organism: Exutisphaerella laricina CBS 326.52 (assembly GCA_000504385.2). NCBI lineage: Eukaryota > Fungi > Ascomycota > Dothideomycetes > Mycosphaerellales > Mycosphaerellaceae > Exutisphaerella > Exutisphaerella laricina. Next base: position 62,761 of record AWYE02000499.1, read on the forward strand.
AGGAGGTACTTCAATCATCTTCAATACTGCTGCAGATACACCCGAGGTCATGGTTCCCCTCATCCTCATATTCCGGGTATTGGGTAATGATCATGGGTGTGGGAGCTGACCCCACTCGCATCGCAGCAGTTGTTGCATCACCACAAGCGACATTGTCAAGGAGATCTCATGTGCATACTGTATTGAGAGGATATCGCGATGGTCTTGACGACTGAGGGCTGGCGGCAAGACTACAGTAGCAGGATCCACCACTTTCCAGCAGCGCGGCGAGCTTTGCCGAGATAGTTGATGTTCGAAGAAGACCATGTGGCTAAGCTAGGAGCAGCTCGCTTACAACTCAAGGTCGCGGCCATTTGAGTATTTATGCATACAAAGAAGGTAGGCGTGTGTGTGTCTGTGTGTGTGTGTGCGCGCGCACGCAAAGAACTAGACTCGCCGCAAGATCAAGTAATCTTTCGAGATGAGTGCCTTATGTGATATCTCACAGAGGTCCTGAACAACCAGAATTTCCCAGACTCATCGTTGCGCTCTACGAATGTGTAGGCGAATCCGTGTTCAGCGCCCCGTGAGGCGGATACTCATCCTCACTGTAATGCCGGAACACTTCGTCTCGCATCAGCGTCCTCGGTGCTCTTCTTCCGGTAAACAACTCGAATTGCGCGAAAGCCTGCTCGGGTAGCATGTCCAGACCGTCCATCAAGATCCAACCCTTGCGACCCTGGCTTTGAATATGTCTGACCAAAGGCGTAACGATGGGCATATAAGCGAGCTCAACGACAACACCGCCAGTCCTGCTACTCAGCCAGTCCTTTGGTAGTGTAAAGTTGGTAGGAGTGCCATCAGTCGTTTGCGTTGGAATACAGCTTACAATCATGGTTGGGTGGCGCATGTTCTTTGGCCACTCACTGCTAAATGACTTCAGGGCTGTTACGGAAGTGTTTGCAGCGCTTGCTGGGCTAAGCTCCGCAATGCTATTCGATGCTATCAGCCGATTGTAGTGCTCGGCGAGCTGTTCTGCGTTGCCTCTGGTCCTGTTGCACACAAAGATGTGCTGGACGCCGAGCGAAATCATGGCATATATAGCTGCACGAGCCATACCACCTGCACCACAGACGAGACCCGTGCTTTGAGGTCGGACAGTATTGGCAGGCGACAAGCCGCGGCGTATGCAGGCACGAATGCCAATCCAATCAGTATTGTCACCGTACAATGCTTTCACTGGTCCGGTCCGGTTGCGTTCGCGGAATATGCCGAGCTCACTTGTGACTGACTTGATGACCGCATCGTCTCGCAACGGAATGACGGTATTCAAGGCGCCAATAGCTTTAGCTTGCGGGCTGAGGATATCCATCATCGAGATGATCCTCGTCTTGAATGGCTGAACGATAGCCGCGCCGCCAAAGTCGTGTTCGCGGACGAGTGAAACAAAGTCGTCGAGCGTGGAGGCAGAGTGGGTCCTGTAGGTATGCGACATTCCACAGTGCTCGTAGGCCGCGTTATGCATGGCCGGCGACAACGAGAAGCTCACGTTGGCCCCGTAAATGAAGAAGCGCATTGGCTCATGTATAAAGCTCGCGAATAGCGCTACGTTTCTCTCCTTCGCAGTGATCAGGGGTAACTCTTCTTGGTACGGTAAGCTCCGGCCGGCAGCGTCAGCAGCCCTTCTCGGCATCGCGACGGGTGTCAGTATGTTGTTGAAGCACATGGAGGTACGACCTTGACTCCCAGTGCAGTAGGCTATGAGCCGCGGCCCCCGCCCATCATGCGAAGCTCGTACGCGCTGCTGGAACGCCTGGATAGCAAAGTTGTCGGCAAGCGTACCATCGGGCATCGTAATCTTCACAAGATCACAGCCCAGTGTGTAGGCCCTGGCATATATGTCAAAGCACTCCTGTCCCTGCCATCCATCTGACAGTCTCTGTTCAGCAATATGCTCTCCGATTACCTTTGTCCTGCCTCTGCTGTTCAGGATGTAATTGAGATGCGTATCGTCCAGGGAGAGATCGACAGCACAATACTCAGGTCCTAGCCTCAGGCAATAGTCAAGCAGTTCGACTTTTGACACTTGATGCGCGACTTTGCGTTCGTCGCTACTGGTGATCTCGATCACAATTGGCAGTATGGTCGAACGACGTAGGGTTGCGAATGCCTCATTAACAAGATTGAAACAGCTGTGCTTTCCCAGGTTCCACGAGTCGCCATGCCTCGGAGTCATGCTGACATGGAGCTGTACTGCATCAACGCCTATCTGGGCGTCGTCCAAATTGAGCTTGTGAGATACCACGTCGTCTGCACATATTGTGACGGCGGATGTGAATGCAAGCTTGTCGACACTCATCTGCGAGAGAGGATACGATGACTGATGTGAGCGTCCGCGATCATGGTCGCCGATCACATTCCGTAACAGCTTCAAAAAGTCATGTTCGGCTCGCTTCAGGGTGAGGAAAGGGCCGTTGGTGGGTTTGCTGGCGGAGGGTCTCGGACCGTCATGTGGAGATATATTGTGGGCTGTCTCTGAGACGTTGAAGAACTCATAATTCGAGCAATCGCGGAGAAGTGGCTCGCTGGCTCTGATGAGGTCTTGAATCCGCTCGTCGGACCAGACTCTGATATAGCTCTGGATACCAGGCACATCTCGCGTCACGTATATGACCGGGTGCGTCTGTGCAAAGTCCTGGATCAGCCGAGCCCCGTCGCTCTCCAGATCTGCGAAGCTGCACACGAGGACACAGTGCTGTGAGTGGGTCTCGAGCAGATGCTTCAACACTGCACAATGCTTTCTGTGGTACTCGGACGTCCCCTCCGCCTTTCGGAACGTTTGTCGGCTAGCGCCTGTTGCGTCCGAGAACAGCCTGTCCGATTCCACCAGCCGCCTCGAGTAGGCCGAAGCAGCAAGAAAGCCCAGAGAGCTCTTTCCCACGCCGCGCACGCCGACCAACAGAATGGATGCATCTGACTCGAACGCGGCTTTCCGCGGCAATGTACTGAGGCCAGCCGTGCCGGGAACCGCGCCGTTCGGCGGGGTGGGCGTCGCGCTCGTCTCTCTCGACCTCGCCGAGTGGTGCAACACTTCCTTTGAATTCGGTCGAGCTGGCGTGTTGGAGTCGAAGCCGTACATTTCCTGGTAGGAGCGTTTCACGCCCGCATGCAGGGTTGCCATCATGGCAGTGGCCCTTCTGTGCTGTAGCAGGACTCCCTAGCAAGCAGGCAGCCAGCATGCGCACAGCAAGGACGACGTGGGAAGCCGCCGCTGAACACAGTGGGCATGAGACGGCTAGTATACCAGAGTGTCCCGCGTCATGGACCCGGCCAAGACGCGTCTTTCGAGGAAGGTATTGGGGCTGGGCACGCGTCGTGCGACGTGATACATCAGGCAACGCTCTCTGTCGGTGGCAGTGTCCTTCCAAAGCTAGTGGCCATCATCCAGACACGCACGGCCGCATCTACGCCCATCGTGTCGTTTGGAGATCGTCTTCCGGGATGCGAGGTGGTTGTCTGGGTTTTGGAGGGGGATCGTGTTTTGCCCCGGTAAAGACAACTTCCGATCCAATCATATGGGAGCGTCTTGCACTTCCTGTAGGATGAGGAAGAGGAGATTCACCCGCAGTGGACCAGGCAGGTTCACTGTCGCCCGCCCAGTGCCCCACCGTCCGTGGTTAGCATGATGTGGATGTTACAGTCCTGTCCTGTCCGGTCCGGTCCTGCCTCCATCGATACCTGACATGTGCACAGATCATTGATTGCGCCTGCCCTCTGTATGTTGATGGCAACAGACGAAGCAAGTGCGAACGCCTAGGCCCCACTACTCGCAATTGCCGCGAAGCTAAATAAACAACCGGGACCACCCGACTACCATTCTCTTTGCGCGTCGACTTGTTGCTTTCTCCTTCCTCCCTCCTTCCTCGCTGTCCGCCTTCCCTTCAGAGCTGACAGCATCGAAGATGCGCTGTCATGATCGAGGGCGACAGCGACGCGCCTGTTGAAGCGACCCCCAACAGTCACAGTCACAGTCACAGTCACAGTAACAGTAACGGCAAACGACCATTCGACTCTACGCTCTCGACGCGCACCTCACGAAAGGACGACAAGGGCAAGCGTGTTCGCGTGTCACGCGCATGCGATCAATGTCGTGCGGGACGAGAAAAGTGTGATGGCGCTCAGCCGATATGCCACACTTGCGAGTCCCAAAGCAGAACGTGCACCTATCATGATCAGCCCAAGAAGAGAGGCATCCAGCCGAATTACATTCGCACCCTGGAATTGACCTTGGCTTGGACTTTTCAGGAATTTCCCGACGCCCAGGCTCGTCTTTCGCAGCTCCTACCAAGGTCAACGGAGCAGGCACACAGGCTCATCTCCTTCAAAGATTCTGCTGCTGCAGATGTCCTTCACACAGCATGGAGAAATAGTGTCATCAGCCGGCAGATAGAGCAACTCCTTTCAGGCACTGAGATCGACTTACCACAGGCAGAAAGCATCGGAACCACAGCCGGATCAACAGTCGAAGTTGCGGAGCTGAGTGGAGCGCAGTATCAGTCACCACCGTTGTCAGCTCCATCGAGTATCAGTGCTCTGCATGCAGATGTCCATGCGCTCTCGGTGCTCAGATCTAACCCCGAGACACGGCAGGACACGCTTCACTTGCAGGCTGTTGACGAACACGGAAGCGATGATCTGTTACTCGTATTGCCCTCAAATTCATGGTCGTTGCTGGAGCACTACTTTGCGTTCACGCAAACTTGGCTGCCAATGACTGAGAAGCATGACATACTTCGATTAATGTATAGTTATCCTGCTTCGGGGCTGCCCAGAAGGGAGGCGACCGCAGCCGAGCACGCCGAGCTATGGAGCATTATGGCATGGTCTGCTCTGAGCATGGAAGCCGGCCTTGTGGCCACGTTCGAGAACTGTTACAGCATTGCAAAGTCGCTGATTCCCACTCGCGCTGACTTCCAACTGGGCCATATCAAAGCGGTCCTCATACTGTCTATGATCGAGCTTTACAGGGACGCATATCTGCCCGCGTGGCTGCTCGTGGGTACTGCTGTGCGTCTGCTCATGTACTCCAGCTCTGGTCAAAGTCTCGAGTTCAGGCCGGACGGACAACGCACGAAGCACACCTTGCTTGCTGCTTTCTTGCTCGAACAGACTATAGCGCTCAGGACGGGTGCCGTAGCCCACATGAAGGCGGATTACATCGACACGTTCAGCCTGCTTGTTGAGGATGGTCTTGAGGAGTGGGAACCTTGGCATGATCCGAATGCAAGCTCAAGTTCTGCTGCTGCCAAGAGTCCTGCAAGGTCGATTAGCACCTTCAACTCCTTGGTCCGTCTCGCGTTGCAACCGCACGCCTCCGGAGCGTTGGACGTAGTCTTCCACCTCCTCCACAACGCCGCGTCAAAGAACGCTCGTTTGCGACCCTCGGACGTGCTTGCAGAGACACATGCGGACCTTACAACAGAACCTCGCAGTATTTCGGCACAGCGGGAACACCAAGAAAGCTCAACAGCTGCTTCGTCAGGCTTGGCTGATCTGCAGCTGTGGACAACTTCAGCAGCCCGCTTAGCGGGTGCAAAGGTAACAGACCAGCGATATCCTTACATGAGCATACCTACCGCAAATGCCGAGTCGTTGCCCAGCGACACGCAAGCGCAAGCGACAGGGCCAACTCCCATGCCATGGAGCGCTAGTGACGCACAGCTAGGTGCTATCGATCCGTTTGGGAGTGTGAGCAATGCAGGCGACATATTCGAGGAACTGGCGGCCCTTGAACGGACAGACTCCACGCACAATCCGAACTTCATGCAGAATTTGGGCTTTGGTCCTGACCTTGACCTTGCGGAGTTCTTCGGCGCAGATTATCAGCCGTCTGATCCACTGCTGTCATATATGCAGCCGAGCACTTTCGACGGCTTGTCAGGCAGTCTTGACGATGCAGGCAGAGATGCTGGCTGAGCTGGACCCTCATACGGCCCAGATTGATGCCCGAATCGCGCCAGCAACTTCTCGCCTCGACCAGGCGGGCTGATCATCATCTACGCCATTTTCTTCGAGTAAGATGGATTTTTGGCCCAGTAGAAGCTTCTCCGAACAGTGCGTTGCACTGGATGACTCATGTTTTGACAGCCGAAGTCTCATGTCTTCGACGACCTTGCCGGGCTTTGCGTTCGATTTGATGCGCCAAGCACACACGTTACACTGATACTGCGAGATGTGAATCCAGTCGGCACAATAGTGGTCGAAAACAGCTGCATGGATCGTTCTGCTGCGATCCGGGGTATCTATTACTATATGCTCCGTCACTGCCGCTAATGCTTACAATCCAATTTCTATCTCGATTCCATGCTCAATACGTTCATAGTGCCATCGTCGATACACAGCCAGATGGCAGTCATAATTGCGCTCGTGGCGGCTGTTCTAAGACCAGTGGTGCTGTACGTAATGCCGCCGACTTCTGCGATATTCCGAAGTCGGCAACAATCTTCTGCCATGCAATGGCAGCCCGCTGGGCATGGTCTTCTGGAACACCAGCGTCGGCTTCGGTGAGGGTTCTGCTGAACAGTTCTGCGCTCAGATATCCATCGTAGCCAAGATCAATGATGAGTGCTTTGAGAATCGCTTTGACAGGCAGATATGCGCCACGTTCCTGTTCGCCATAAAACAATCGGCAGTTTCGAGACCAGCTCATTCTTGGCGGTTGCTCTGGATCGTAGTATGCATGCCCTTCCAGCAGTGGTTCCGCTAAGAGTTCGGCATCGACCACCTGGACGAATGCAATTTTCTTGACATCAACAGTCTGGACCAAGCGCTGCAATGAGGCAGCCATGTCGGCATCGGCATTTGCGGTTTTCCCAGAGGGCGATGTTGGATCCGCATAGACTCGGCCAGCAAAGTTGTAGGTATCAAAACATATCTTGAAGTTAGGCCTGTTGACTTTGGACACCACTTCCCAGGTCTGCTCCCATGTATCGACATGCGTACCCCAGCACAAAGCCTCGTATGCGAATTCGATCCCTTCTGGAGCACCAAGGTCGGCGATCTCAATCATGTCTTGCGTGATAAGGTCAACATCACCACTCACGAACTCGTCTGGCAAGCACGTTGACGGCACAGCAATGAGGTTCGTGCCCAAGATGTGCGACATTTCTATCCAAAGCTTCATCTCTTCGATTCGTTCGGCATGCTTTTCGCGATCTCGGAGCCCATCGTAGTGCATGAATGGCTGCAGGCAGACGACCGATATTCCGCGGTCGTCGCATAATTGTCGTATTTCGTGTGCAGCCTTTATGTGGTTTTCCGGCGTGGCACCTCCTGGGAAGTCTTTGGCCACGTATAGCAGATCCTCGTAAAAGAGCTCGATATCAAGACCATATCTCGCAGCTTGGTTCAGCTTCGAAGGTAGGTCGTGGACCCAAGCTCGGCCAAGAGAGTGTGAGCAGATAGCTGGCCTGCAAGGCATGATGATGATGTGTAGCGAGGTTTAGTGAAAGGGGTCGATTTTACTTGAGGCTTCTTGCAAGACGAAAGACGTAAGGACATATAAGAAGGAAGTTGCCTTGCATCTGCATGTTGCACAGATCCCCGGAACACGACATTGCTTCGTGCGACACAGTCTATCGGAATGTCGAATCGCTGCAGACCCACATGGATGTATCAATGGCCGCAATAGTGTCCTTATCAGGTGCTGCTGCTAAGCCCAAGATTACATCAAGCTTCGAAGAAGGCATATCCGTGGCGGTAAAGACTTGAGACGCAGGAAGAAGACTCACGACGCATCTCTTCGGGACCAGGGTCCATAACCGAGGCATGCGGAAGTACCGAAATAGATCCTGACACGCACGTGCACGAGGCGGTCCTTCGGTGTCACTCGAGATACCGGTCAAACACTCTGCCAATGTATACACTCACTCAATAGAATTGTCTACATGATGCTGAGTGAGGCAGGCAAGGAAGCTCGTTCTGCTGTAGTCGAATCTACTCCGGAGCGGTATCCGGATGCTTAAGCGATGCTTCGTATCAATGCCCGTCCCGGACAGGACTGCATCTGAACGAAAATCCTCGCGCAATAATACAGTAGTCTATAGTGCTGCTCGTAAAACACAGGCTGCAGATGCCGTTACCGCCATACACACTCCTCCATGTCGGAAGCTAGCGTTGTCAATATCGCAGTTATCGGAACTGGACTGATAGGACCACGACATGCAAAAAGCATTGTGGAATGCCCGGATGCAACTCTGATATGCCTCGTTGACCCCAGACCTGCAGCAGCAGCGGTGGCCCAAAAGTTGGAAGTTCCTCTGTACAGCAGTGTTGAGCATATGCTGAACAGCGGTACCACGCCAGATGCCGCAATAGTATGCACGCCGAGCAACACGCATGTAGCTGTTAGCTTGGAGCTTCTCCAAGCAGGCATACATGTCTTGGTCGAGAAGCCAATCTCCACGGAGCCACAATCAGGCAGGGAGCTGGTTCGAGCAGCGAGAAATTCTGGTAAGCAGCTGCTGGTGGGACATCACAGGCGATTCAACCCTTATGCGATAGCCACGAAAAAGGCAATCGCAGATGGTACCATCGGCAAGCCTATCGCTGTCTCCGGTCTGTGGGTGACTTCCAAACCGCAGTCCTACTTCAAGCCACCAACAGAGTGGCGTGCCAACTCCGGTACGGGCGGCCCCATCCTCATCAACCTGATACACGAGGTAGACCTCCTGCAGTTCCTTCTCGGCGCGATCGTTCGCGTCCACGCAGAACAGACATTATCACAACGCGACTACGAAGTCGAGGAAGGAGCTGCCATCCTGTTCAAGTTCTCATCGGGCGTTGTAGGTACATTCATCTGATCTGACGCCTTGCCTTCAGCGCACAGCTTCGAAAGTGGCACTGGCGAGAACCCCATGATTCCGCAAGCTGGCGAAGACTTTTATAGAATCTTTGGCTCCAGAGGTGTGCTCAGTGTCGGAGATATGAAGCTCAGTACTTACGATGAGCAAGAGGAGGAGAAAAGCTGGAGAAGTAAGCTGCGCCACGATAAAATGCCACTTACCGGACACGAGGTGCCATTTGATGAGCAGGTGCTCAGCTTCGTGCGTGTGATTAGGGGGGTGGAGGAGGAGGAGGAGGAGCCCAGATGTACTGGCGAAGATGGCCTTCGAGCATTGGTGGTGTGCGATGCTGTTAGGCGTGCCATCGAGACTGGTCAAGCAGTGGACATAGAGTAGTGTCTCATGTGGGATTTCAGAGAGAACTCCGACAAAGAGCCCACGAGAACCGAAGTGGTTGGCGTCTTTGACATCAACGAAGGAATTTGAGCCAAGACTTTCCTTAGCAACATTGCAATAAGTAAAGTCGTTGTGTATGTGTGAGCTACGTTCAACCACTGTTCTCGTCTCGTATATATAGTCATACAAAAGTCATGTCAAGGGGGGTCTAAGGACCATATGTCGTTAAGCTACGCGTCGCTGCTACGCTCGCTGACAAGCTCAACTTGCTCAAGCTTCTCCTTGGCAACGCTAAGACCAGCGCCCTCGGCATCGTGACGGAACTCTGCATCTCTTGCCCGGTCCTCCTCGATGATGATCTTGTTGGCCTTGCGGACCGGCTTGATCTCAAACAGCCTGTTCATACTCTCAAGTGGGATGGACTTGGTCTCTGGCAAAATGAACCACACGAAGACGATTGAGCAAAGCATCATCGAGGCAAAGAAGAAGAATACGCCACTGCCGCTTGGACCCATGTTGTCGAACATCTGTGGTGTAAACCTGCTGATGATGAAGTTCTGCAATGATATGTGTCAGCTTTTGATGGAAAAAAAAATAGATTGCGTGCTTTGAGGGCAGAAAGGACTCACCCAGAACCAGTTGTTGGCTGCCGCAGAAGCTTGACCAAGACTACGGGTGTTGTTATCAAACATCTCGGAGTTGATGACCCAGGGTGTGCCGTTCCATGAAGGGGTGTAGAAGGCTGTCCAAAGGTAGAAGAAGAACATTGCTGCTATGCCCCCCGAGGTGAGGTTGGTTGAAGTGACTCCATTGATAGGCCTGGTGTAGATGTACCCTCCGATGATCCACATGCAGACTGAACCTCCGCTGGCACCGATCATGAGGAGGTTTCTGCGACCAAGATTGTCGATCAGCAAGAACATCCAGACGAAAGTCAGCACGGTCTTGATGACGCCAAAGATGCCAGTAGTCAAGAAGCCAGTATTTCCACCAGTCACTCCAATGGCCTTGAAGACAGTCGGGCTGTAGTAGTTGATGGCGTTGATGCCGGCGCCGTTCTGCAACAGGAATAGCATTCCACTGATGAAAAGTCGCCACTGGACCTTACGATCTCTGCCCGCAGCTTGGAACGGCGCCCAGAAGCCCTCGCCAATTGTAGAAGCCTGTTCTTCCAGAACTGCATCAAGCATGGCTACCTCTTCAACGATATATAATTCTTCTGCTGGCAGATTACGGACCCAGCACAGGTTCTTCAACGCTTCCTCTCGTCGATGCTTCGACATCAGCCACCTTGGACTCTCCTTGATACACATGGCGCCAAGCAGCAGTAGGCCTGCCGGGATAAGTTGCACCGCAAACGGGATCAGCCATTGCTTATGTGAAGGTGCCATTGTCTCGGTGAGACCATAATTGATCCAGAATCCGACCAAACCGCCGAGCTGCCAGCCAAGCTCGTAGATGCCAACAATACGTCCACGAATGGCAGGAGGTGCAATTTCGGATATGTAGATAGGTGTGACCATGGATGCTGCTCCGACACCGATTCCAGCAAGGACCCGTCCAGCATAGAGCAGACCAAGGCCACGGTCGCCATTGGCACCGAGCATAAGTCCCGCACCCAGGATGAAAATAAGCGAAAAGATCTGCAGACTCCATTTCCGACCAAGATAGTAAGCGGTAGCTGTGTTGTCGTCAAGTCAGCTCCCTTTGTTTTTTCATTGCCATTGCGGGAAGTGATTGATCTTACGATATGCGAACAACGAGCCGAAGAATGCTCCAGCTTGGTACACGGAGACGATGTTTGACTTGACCAATGCCAATTCACTTGTCGACAACTCCCCAAACTTGAATTCGGCATCAAACGATGGCAAGGCCAATGTCGTACCGATGAAGGAAGAATCGTAGCCAATCATGCACGATGCAAAGCTAGCCGTTGCAGCAGATGCATATACTCTCCAGTTGTACACCTGCTTAGGTGTAGGCCGGTCCTCGACCAGTGTCAGGAAGCCGCCCATGGTAACAGTCGCTGTCCAGTCGTGCTGTCGTGCCTGTCGTCTGCTGTCGTGTCTATTGTCTGGTATGGTGTCTGCTGTCTGCTGCCGCTGGTATGAACCCAGTGATCAGGTAAACTTCGACTCTAGTCTGTAGGATTGGAAACAAAGTTTGCCTGACAACCAGCAGATGTTCAACACTCGAGACGGATCCGGGGTAGAACTATATTTTCTTATACAACGTGTTCCCCACGGGGTCGGTGTAGCAGATGGATGAACGAAAGACAGGTGAGGTAATAGTTTGATCACCTGGCCAGAGATGAACCAGATCTCTAGGGTGTCCGCAGGAAGAGACTTTTTCAAAGCAGAGAAGTGCCACCGGAGTTACAGACGGATCCTCACCGGGAGTGGTCTAGCTCGACGCGGACCACGAGGAGCTCGTGTGGAGGAAAGTGGAGCAGGGAACACCGTCAGACGCCGAGCATTGTGGAGTTTCGTTCAACCGCCAGAAGAAACTGCAGGTCCTCTCCATTCACTATGTCTTGCCTTGAGGCACGAAGATCCACCAGTTGCCGTGGTGGGGAACTTGTTGGAGACTGTCGCGGCGCTGATAGAGAGCCCGAAAGCATTCATTCGACTTCTGCAATAGCCATACTACTTACCATTCAAATCGCGTGCATACTGTACCCTGAACTTTCTCGAAGCATATTCCTGCGGACCTCGATAGGCCAAGGAAAATTCCTGCGGAGCGTGTACGCATATCGGCGACAGCGACCAGACCACAGCACTCAGCATGGAAATCCAAGCACAGAACAATGTCATCACGGCTCCAGAACCACAAGTCGATCTCCTGGAACGCCACGGCTATCTATTCGGCTATCCCGTGGCGCATTCATTCTCGCCTCTCTTCCACAATACTGTTTTCGAACAATTGGGTATGCCATGGGGCTTCCAACTCCTCGAAGGGACAGACATGTCCCAATTCCTCCGACTGATCAAAGACGAGCGTCTCTACGGTATGCAGCACCGATGATACGCACGTGCAGAAGAGCTGACGTCTCTCGCAGGCTCCGCAGTAACCATGCCCCACAAAGTCGCAATCATTCCGCATCTGGATGATCTCACGGATGAAGGGAGAGCTGTTGGCGCCTGCAATACTATCTTCCGGAGAGGAGACAAGTTCGTCGGCACCAACACAGATACCATCGGTGTCCGGGAGAGTTTCTATCAGAACATTTCCAAACCTGATGAAGTTTTCCATGGTCGGCCAGGTATGGTCATTGGTGGAGGTGGAGCCGCGCGGTCGGCAGTCTACGCTTTGGTTGCGTACATGAAATGCCCGAAGGTGTACCTGGTGAATAGAGATCCGGCAGAGGTCGATGCTGTCATCGACTGGTGTAATTCGCAAGGATACGGGAATGGCCTGGTCCACGTTAGGACTGCAGAGGAAGCCAAGTCTCTCGAAGGTCCTGGCGCCATTGTCGCTTGCGTACCAAACTTCCCTCCAAGGACTGACGCGGAGAAGGAGGCTCGAAGAGTCGCCGAAGTCTTATTGAACAAGCCGCACAAGGGAGCGATGCTAGAGATGTGTTATCACCCTACACCTTGGACAGAACTCGGTGCCATTGCTGAAAAGGCTGGATGGCAGGTCATCCTCGGCACAGAAGCAATGATCTACCAAGGTCTTGCTCAGCACACCCTGTGGCATGGCAAGACTGTTGAGCAACTGCCTGTGAAAGAGGTGAAGGAAGTGATAAACAAAGCGTTAGAGAAGGCGAGGATATGATCCAATTGAGTGATGACCTCTCGCAGTCACTGGCAAACAGTAGCGCGATAGAGTTATGACCGTGATGCGCAACCGGCTTGTCGTTACTTTGGTGAAGAGATGAGCCTTTGTGGCATACCAATATCACATAAAGTCCTTCGTCAGAGTCGTCTCATTCATATTCCTGGACGTGAGTATTCCAGCGTACGCGCTCTCCGCCAGACTTCTCGAACTGTTCTCTCTTGACCTTGACGGCCCGTCTCTGTTGAGGAGTCTCCCGCAGGACGGATGGCGAGATATAAACGGCCACCAAGATGCGCATCGAGCACGGCAGCACTTTTCACATCGTCGGGAGGGTTGGCTGTGGTCACGAGACCGCCAGCCTCCCTCAGGAGACATATCCCAGCAGCGACGTCCCACTCCCTACATTAAATCAGCTGTTTAGCGAAGCTCTATACTAAAGGTTATCCACTTACCAACACCCTCCTTCCCACCAGATATCGAAGGAACCCATTGCAACATATGCCAGATCGAGCGTGGCGGAGCCTAGACTTCGCACTCCATGAACATGGCCACCGCGACCCTGTCTTCCGCCAAGCTCAGTGGCGAGGTTCAGAAAGGTCTCGATTTTGCGACTCAGATTACCTTCAGGAGAGTCTCTCCTGTCTTTGCCCCATTCGCAAGACAAAATACATCCCTTGGGCGCAGTTGGCGGCATGGGAGGTATTGGAGTTCGATCAAGGGGCAGCTGAGTTTCTTCATTCAGCCATGCACCTTTGCCTCGACAGGCAGTGAATCTGCATGCCATCCCTACGTTAGCTCGTAATTCCGTTGCTTATAGAACAGGCAACACTGACAGCTGCCGAAGGAAGGGCGCATTGATGGCTCCAATGATAGGTTCTCCGTTCCAAAGGAACGCTATAGAAACGCAATAGAATGGTGCGAGGTGGATGAAATTCACGGTACCTAGCAAAGGTAAGCGAAGAATTCATTCCATGTATCCCAAAGCTGTATACGTACCATCCAGAGGATCGACACACCATGCAGGGCCGGTCTTCGGTATGAGGTAGTCCTTCGCACCACCTTTACTGTAAGACTCTTCGCCACAGAACCTGTTCGCATTGTCAGTGACGTCTATGTTGTGACAGCCGCACCAGCACGATTGCCTCAACAAGCACAACATACAGATGTGATGGGTATTTTGCAAGTACACGTTGTCGAATGAAGGACTCAACATCTTCCATGCCAATAGCACATCAGTAACGAGAACACTGTCGCCCGGCTGTACCTGCGGGAACCACGTTGTAGGAGGAGCGCGGAGGCGTGAAAATGCCATGTCCGGAAGGGACAGTGCCTGGATTTCTCAGGGCAAGGATCAAGCGTAGTCGCGCAAGCCTTGTGACAGCTGACTGGAATTCAAGGAGCCACTTTTGCATAGCATAATAGGCAGAGAAGGAAGATGGAACGACTGACCTTCATCTGTCTGTGTGACTAGATCAACAGCAGAGTCCTTCTCGATGTGTGTTTCTCTGGATTTCTTGCCAGATCGGGAGGTCGCTGCATCGAGTAGCATCTGGCCGGCATCTTTGGCTAGCTGAACGGCGAATGCGTAGGTGTCGTCTAGATTGATGTCGTGGTCGGCCATGTCCGCTGTTGATTGGTGATGCTGGAAGTAGATGTATTGGAAGGTGCACTTCGCGGATGGCCTTTCACGCTATACCCGTTAGAATACGTCTCCGCGTATTACTCCGTCTTACCACAACCTCATCGCGCTTTCCCAAACAATCAAAATCACCGACATAGGGCGCGTCTACTTTTCGCCGTGTACCCTTGTCTTGGCCCAGCACAGGACGATTACAGTACTTCATCAGCCCTGAGACAATTTGCCGCTTAGCACTAACCTCACTGACCATCGAAGCCCCACCCGACCTCTGGGGCACGCGATAATCGTTCTACAATAGATACTGGAGAAACTCCTGCAAGGCCGGTGCAAGCATGACTAGCCATTGTAGTATCGCAAATATGTATGTTGACTGCCGCGTCGTTGCTATGGACTGTCCCGGGACTTTAGCGGGCTCTGTATAGCAACCCTAGCCTCAGGCAAACTACGCTATACACACCACCAAGGGCGGTCGACCAGGTGGTTGGCCATACAAAAGGCCCTTGTAGACTACAAGCACATCAGTCGGAACATCGCATCACTTCTGACATGAGTACAGTGTAGATGGGACGAAGTTGACATTGAACGACATCTTTTGACAGCTATAAACGCCGTTCGCCTTGCCCTGCGCATGCTCTACGCCCCTTTCGGCGAAGCATGGGATATCATCGCCCAATGCACCCCAGTCCCATTCCATCAAGTCATACTTTTGCACAGACAAGCCTAGTTCATCTGGCG
>KZ106676.1:0-19518 GCA_000504385.2 Exutisphaerella laricina CBS 326.52
TATAGTATCGGCATTTTCCGTTTTGCTGTCCGGCGGAAGGCTACGTACCAAAAAGTCGAAAACCGATAGAGTAGTATTGTGAGGCAGGCTTGAGACTGACCGCTGCTTGAAACAGAGTGGATAGAGGCCTTACATTTCCGCAAGGTTTCCTAGATGCGACGGACAGGAGACGCAGTAATTTGCAATTGAAACATCGAGTGGTGGCAGCAGCCAGGTAACGTTCACCTTCTTGCACGCACGTCCAGGTCATGCCCATGGCAAAAATTGTTCGATGATCGGGAACATATATGCCAACAAGGATCAGTAGGCCACATCTTCGCATAGCGATGGCCACGTGAATTGACCTTCAGTGTACTGTTTTCCTTCCGGCTGCTTTGCGACGTTGGCAACGACAAACAGCTATCATTGCAGTAAGAGCCACACCGACTGGGATACTTGACGTGGAGCGCGTCGGTATGCAGAGACAGTCTCGACCAATGTGTGACTGTTTGTAAGTGAGTGAGATCCGGAAAGAGAGAGAGACATGTGCTCTGGGTATCTCCAACAGATTAAGATACAGCTGGCCTACCACATCTGTGCCGCTTTCCTGGTTCGCCACTGGTTCCCCTCATATGATTTCGAGTTCTCATGTCAGTCGGCCATCATCAAAGCCGCCCTAAACACAACAAGCGTAACGTCCGCCGCGCTCTCAGAGCGATGAAGCGGGAGAGTGGCATGCCAACAGCAATATTATTAGTCCAGATGAACCCTTCCATTGCTCATCCACGCCACGCTACTTGATGAAGAAGATCCTGAGAGCCATCCGCATGGTGTTGTCGTTGATATTGCACGTTGTAGACAACCCCTAAAAGCATATCGGTTCGGCAATCGACGAAGCCAACTCCAGCCTCATCAACGACATAATCTATATGCCCCAGAACAACTTACTGCCTACTCTCCCATTCGAACCTCCTTGAAGTCGATACAAGTAAAGAGGAACACACTTGTGGCCCGTTAGTGGCTCATCCGTGCGTGTTCTAGCGTCGGGCTCTGCTGTGCAGGCAAACGGTGCACCATGAGAGCTTGATCGCCAGATCAGTGCTGATTTCTCGGATGGCGTTGCGAAATGCTTGAGTGAAACATGGCCTGGCGGCGTAGTGACAACGACTGTGGTATATTCTGTTCAAATTGTGCTGTAATCATCCTGCGACATTTTCAGCAACTTTGTCACCATTTATGCCCACCTTCGATCCAGCTCGGTCTTCAACATTGGTCGGTGCAGCAAAGAGTTTTGCAATCGCTTCAACGGTAGTGTTGCCACCACTTAGCACGATACCGATGTTCCAACCATCAGGTCCTGCTTCTTCCTCGACGCGTTTCCTAAAGTGCTCATTGTAGAGTACGACAGCAAGGGTTGTGGCAGCACTTGGCTCGATGAAGAGCTTGGCACGCTCCATTGCCAGTCTCAGCGCCGCCTTGATTTGCTCTTCGCTGACACTGTAGATGCCAGCCAGCTTTGACTTTTCAGTGATGATCGACCACGGTATGTGTCCGACTGGTGTTCGTAGTCCATCGGCTATGGTTAACGTTTTGACTTTCTCAATCCGCTTTCCTTGCGCAAGGCCCAACTGTGCATCGTTGGCGCCTTCGAAGCTCGGCTCTGCGCCGAAGACTTTGATGCCAGTGCCATGAAGTGCTACACAAATACCACTGAGCATGCCGCCTCCGCCGATAGGCGCAATGACGACATCAAGGCGAGTTCTGCCGGGTATACCTAACGATGGGTGCTCAGCAATCAGCTGCTCAGCTTGCTGCTCGAGCTCTAGAGCCTGTGTTCCTTGGCCCAGTATGACATCAGGATGGTCATATGGTGGCACAAGCGTGGCACCGGTCTTCTCAATGACATCTGCAACCACTGCTTCACGTTCGTCGCTCGTTGAACCAGAGAAGATTACATTGGCGCCGTGACTCTTCGTGCCGGCAATCTTTGATGGCGTGGAGATGGTGGGCATGACAATATGAGCAGGAACGCAATGGGTCTTGGCGGCAAGAGCAAGTGCTTGCGCATGATTACCTACCTTGCCATCAGACCTCACGGCAGAATCGACTTCGCACATCGCTTACCACTGCTGTGTGTTACTACGCCTGTCTTTCTAACATGCTCGATGCCTTGCTCTTCAATGAGTCGGCCCAAAGCATGAAACGCGCCTCTCGCCTTGAACGCTCCTATCCGCTGCTGGTTCTCGCACTTGAAAAACAGTCGGACACTTGGCTTCGCGGTGCCATCGGACGGGATATCGTTGGGCTGCCCATCGTGTCTTTCGCATTGTGCTGTCGACGCGATCTGGTTGAGAGTCTCGCAGGTCACTACGGGGGTCTTGTGGATATACGGCTCGATGCGTCTGTGAGCTGTCTGCACCGAGTCTCGCGTCAGCGGTGGGCAATTCGAAGGGTCCGCCATGCTATGCGAGGTCTGAAGACGAGATATGGGGGATTGTCAAGGAATGGAGCAAGAGCCGAACAATGGCTATCGTACGTAAAGCTCCGCCCAAGGTTTAGCCTGAAAGATCAACCTGCAGACGATGCCAAGATGCCAAGATGCCAGATGCCACGTTCGAAGGAGGATCCCGCCGTGCCCCCCTCCGCCAGAATTCCCTCCGCCAGAATTCACACGCTCCCGCCGTCAACATCAATAATCACGTCGTCATCGCACGAGGACCGCAGACTCGTGCGGGACAACATGGTCAAGAACGCAAGACTGCACCTTCTACGCATGGTACTTGCGCGTGCAACGGTGCCGCGCCACGGGACCTCGTCGTTGTTTCCCAAATTATCAGCGTGTATGGGGAGGGGCTATGCGGTACATAGTTCTGACCCCCCTTGTCCCGCGATCCGAACACAGTTATACGCTGGCCTTTCAACCTGGATATCAAATTCAATCGTTATGATACTGGATGCCAAGATCTACCGAACGAGCAGACACCAGGCGCAACTGTGTCATCAAGCACAACGTTTGTGCATGCCCTGCTGTCAGGAATGGCGCACTTTGATGCGGCAGTTCCTACGCTTCGACAGCGAGCTTGAGCTTCGCCTCACAGCGAGACGTCGCCATAGATTCTGTCGATAAGGCTGCTCTCCCGCTTCTCAGTATGCCTGACTGACTATTCCGAAACCCATCAAGATTGTTGACGCTGCGGGCATAATACCGGGGGTTGTAGCAAGGACAAGCTGGAGGTGAACCGTGCGTGCTTTTTGCAACGAGTTTATTGATGATGCAGCTGTCACTTGCCACACAAATGCGGCCCTTCAGCATACCTGGAACGTGAAGATCTTGGCATCGACCAGGGATAACCATGGAGCCTCAGATGATGCTCGTCCCAAAGCAGCCTCCGTGGGAACAACACCATGGCAACAAGTCGGCTGGTATCAAAAGCTATGAGTAGACCGAGGCGCACCTGAATGTCCTGCGTAAGGTAATGATGGACTCTGGCGGACGAGGAGAACGACATTCACAGGAAGGGGACTGCTCTGGATCTTGGCATACAAGTCAGGACAAGTCTATAACGGGATTTCCCTGGCCCCAAGATCCCTCCTCCGATGCTTCCGCCAAAGTCTTTGAATGTGTCAACCACTTTTAGAAGTACTCTGTTGAGTGCGGCTGGCCGTCATATTTCGGCTACTACCACCTTCTTGCAAACCACCTCAGCTCAAATAAGGAACTATCCTGGGAGGCCAACTTCCGAGTTTACTTCGCTGGGGTTTGATGCACATCCCAAGTACCGCTCCATCCTTAACTCACCCGCGAATCGTTTGACAACATGACTACATATCCTGGCGCTGGCACCGACAGGTCGCGACCAGAGCCGGATGATATCTAAGCCTGGCGTTCGTCGTCCTCGTCGTATTGGTCGTTCAGCCTCCCTCAAGTCCTTACATCACCTTCACCAACTTGCATTCTTCTCTTGCTTCTACCACTATGGCATTACCGGCCTTCGTGAAGCTCGCAGCCTTGACATACTGTTTGCTACCATGCGCGATTGCACAACATAATCCTCCTGACTTCTCGAGCTACGAATATCCTGGCGCCCCGGATACCAGATCATTCCAGCCGAAGTATGACTTTTGTGTTATTGGCGGGTAAGTAGAGCATCTACAAGTGAACAGAGCTCATCTAAAGAATGACAGCGGCACTGCCGGGCTCGTGCTCGCCAATCGTCTGAGTGAAAGTGGACAGAACAAAGTCGTTGTCTTCGAGGCTGGCGGACCACCTACCGATGTTGGAACATATCGCACACCAGGAGGCAATCAATACGTGTTGAACGGTATGAGAACAATCGTATATTCTTACCGCCCTACTGACTTGCCGCTTAGGCGCATGGAGCGTACTCGATTACAACTTCCAGACTGTGCCTCAAGTCAACATGAACAACCGAACATTCTCCTATCATCGTAGGTACTGTATCCAACCTTCCCATCCCATAAGTACTGACGATCCGTAGGAGGCCGCACACTCGGTGGCAGCTCCTCAACCAACGGCTTGTACTATGGAATAGGCAGCTCTACGGTTTACAATCAATGGGAGGTTGACGGCAATCTTGGCTGGAACTGGCAAGCTATCAAAGCGGCAGCGAAAAAGGTACTCAATCTTGCGACGAGACAAGGACATATCAACTGACTATGTTTTTACGGGCCACTACTTTTGTGGGCAATCCGAAACACACAAATGACAACACGTTCATGACATGGGATCCATCAGTCTATGGCAACGGTCCGCTCAAGATCGGCTTCCAAGGAAAAGTCGTGCCTTCTGGACCAAGCTTCATGAAAGCTCTAAGCGCCATCGACGTACACCCTGTGCACGAACTCAATGGCGGTCGTGGAACCGGCGTCAAGCAAGGCACCATGGCACTGGACGAGAATTTCCAGCGAAGCTCATCTTACGATTCTTACTACGGACAGGCGAAGCACCGCAAAAACCTCAACGTCCTCGACCGAGCCATTGTGACCAAAATCATCTTTGATGAAGACACACTCGGCACTGACCACGTCACTGCTGTTGGCGTTACTTTTGTGGACAACACTTCGGGTTCATTTCACAATATATCTTGCTCAAAGGAGGTGATCTTGGCTGCGGGAGCATTTCACAGTCCTTTTATCTTGAAGCAGTCTGGTGTTGGTTCGGCTGAGGAGTTGCAGAAGTTTGGGATTGACCCTGTTGTGGTCAATGAGAATGTCGGTAACCATATGCAGGATCATACTGCGTTCAGTGTCGTCCACGAGGTCAAGCCGGAAGTTGCGAGGGAGGCATCCACTACTGACATGGTAAGTCCCCGCACATTTAGTGAGTATCAACAGTCATGCTTACATTGAGCAGGAGAATGACCTATCGGTCCTCAACACCGAGCAACGCAACTTCTTCAAAGGGGGCGAGTCTCGTTGGAACAGCAAATGGTCTGCTCCATCTGGCTGCACTAATGGCTTCCAAGAAATCTCGAATGACGAACTGGAACGCATTGGCGCAGGCGATATCGTTAAAGCAAAGCTCACCCATCAAGCCCACAACGAACTTCTATTCGAGTCAGTCTGGTACCCCAAGTTCTCCATCGACCAATATGGCGGCGGTCCAAAGAAGAACACATCCTACATTTCCGTCACAGTCTCCAACCTCGCCGCTCTATCCAGAGGGACCGTCAAGATCGGGAGCAATTCCGGTACCAGTGATCCAGTCATTGACCCTAATGTAGGTACTATACACCTTGTGATGCCACTACCGCTAATCATATCTCAGTATCTTCACGAGCGCGCCGACCAAGCCATGGCAGTTCAAGGCCTGAAATACTTGCGCAAAATCATGTCCCACCCAGAACTACAAAAATGGTCCGCGGGAGAAGTCGCCCCTGGCCCACAAGTCAAGAGTGATGAAGATATTCTGGAGTATGCTAAGAACACCATGGTCCCGAATTGGCACGCGAGTAGTACGTGCAGGATGTTGCCCCGGGAGGCGGGAGGTGTCGTGGACAGCCATTTGCGAGTGTAAGTTGCATGCATCACATTGTAATATGGGATATACTGACAGCCCGGCTAGGTATGGGACAAAGAAGTTGCGGGTTTGTGATGTTAGTACATTTGGACGATTGCCAGATGTGAATCTTATGGGTTCGGTCTACGCGATGGCTGAGCATGGGGCTGGCATCATCAGGGCTGATCATGGTGATGCGGCGGGGGGTTCACAGTACTGATGATCTCGTGGGTGAAAGTGTGATGATGTTAGGTTTGCGTGGTTTGCCCTTGTCAGAAGGCTAGGGTGGCCATGGTTGCAAAGCCTCGCGGAATGCACGAGGATTTCAGCCTATTTTTGGTGTTACAATAGGATTTGCAGGCTCGTTAAGGAGCGAACGGGTAGCTCGGATGTTGCGATAATGCTTTGGCAGGTCATACTTGATATAGCTCCAGAGAGGTCTCGTCTCGACTGCGGAGGTGGCATTGCTGTCTGACATTCTGCGTGTTCATCAACGTTCCGTGGTCTACGCTCCTCATCTGTTCGTCGTTTCAGCAGCCATCGGGCTGAGGTACAGGTCCTGCAGAATCATCCGCTCTCTGACGAGGCTGTAGTGTGGCATCCATGTCAAGAGATGAGGTGAAATTTCACGTACTTCGCGAGAGCAGAAGCCGTCAGTTCCCGGCACACGCCACCTCCGGCATTACTCCTACAGAACGTCAGATTCTACACCTTCCACTCGCTCAAGCAACAGCATCATGGTGTCACCAAGGGTTATACCATTGATGTCTAGGCTTGATAGCAAACGTGGCGGCAGCTCAGCCCTACCATCTGGAAGTCTCGTAGGATCATTCCAGGATGATGGCTGCCAGGAAGATAGGCACATCACACATACATGTTCTACTACAGTACACCTTACGGCAGCGCTGCACACATTCTGACCAACAGGACCTTGACTACCACAGTCGCCGCAGTCCCTGCGCCGATGCCCATCCTCCCCGCCGTCTCCACGCCCAGCACGAACACAACGCTTCGAGACATGGAACGATGCAAAGTTTCGTCTTCCTAGGCGACGAAGATTCAACCCACTTCGCTGCGCTTTTCCCCATACCCTGTAATTGCCGCATCATTAAGAAAGAGGGTGTTTTTCGTATAAGGTAGCGTGCTGTTTCCGCGCCAGACCAATACCAGCAGGCTGGCCTTCATCTATGGGACAAGCCGCGGCGTCTACAACCGCAGCCTGTACAGTAAAACCTATTTATACCGATCTTAAGGGGGCACCTCATAATATCGGTATAGCCAAGTTATCGGTGTAGCAGAATCCACGTGATCTCGCATGTAACCATAGGGGCTAAATGAATAAAGCTCTTTACCTATTTCTAAGCAATTAAGAACGCGGTACGCTTAACATGGTAGCCACGCCTGCCTCTACCTATACGAACCCGAGGAACTAAAGGAATTACTAGCATCTTGGCTAAGAAATTAATGNNCATGGTAGCCACGCCTGCCTCTACCTATACGAACCCGAGGAACTAAAGGAATTACTAGCATCTTGGCTAAGAAATTAATGAAGAGTTGGGTCAAAACAGGACGCGTTAGGGACTGAGAAACACGAGAAGTACGCGACCGTATACCGAACATTAGTAGGCGGTGTACTAGCACCGGATCGGTACCTTCCGAAATCGGTATATACATCAAAATTACTATAGAGCAGCGGATAATATCGTTACAGCTAAGATATCGGTATATACCGGTTCGGTGCACAGAGGTTTTACTGTAGTGCCTTCACGTCGGATTTGAGCTTGCTGCAAACCGACGTCACCACATCTTCAGCGCTGACACTCTTCACTCTCGATTCATGTCGTCATCTCTGACTGCTCCAAACAATATCATGAGCGTATGTGTGTCCACCTGACAATTACGGAATCGCTGTCTACAGCAGGAGAAGTGCTGAAGGTGCCGAAGTGCACGCTACTGGAAATGCTGGACGCCGTGTGCGACTCGGCACCAAAGAATTCTTCGTGATCCTTGCCACTAGCAAGTGCTGCCAGAACCCTCGGTCTTGGTCATAGCAGTACTATCAAGTGCGGCAATTGTGTGTTCGTGTCGAGTCGATACTCGACAGTCAACCCCCACTGCTTCTTGCAATGCTCCCAACATTATCACGCTACGTGGCGCAGCATCAACATCCGACCAGAGGACACGCCGTGCTTTCGAAGCTAGAGCAATCGCCAAGTCAAGAGTCTTCGAACTGCGGAAATATGGGCGGCTTTGATCTGAGTTCTGGATGTCCAAGTCCTCAACATGAAACGAGACAACCCACAAGGCTGAAGCCGACCCTGGTCTCGAGCGCTGTGGGCTATCTTACAATCTGGGTAGCATCCTGGAGGCAGTGTGCAAGCGGCGCACGAGTATGCTGAGCTGAATGGTCGGCCCACAACGAGACCCACAAACCAAGATCACTGAGCAAGATCCCTCTCCACTGCATTTCCTGATCTAATCTGACCTGACACTTCGCTTGCAATCGTGAAGCACATGGCAGACAAGGTGCACGCACGATGCGGTCATTGGTGTCGATGAAATCTTTGCAGGTACTCAATGGCCCGGAAAAGACGAGATCTTCACTGCCGCATCGCTAAGCGAGGCTCTTCCCCTACCTCTTGGATGTTAACCTCACACTTCGCTTGCGATCATGAACCACGTTGAGGAAGTAGTCTGCTGTGGTAATGTCAATGGATCATCTACATATGCCCTACGAGGCTGGCAGGAGACTGTCCGTAAGTACCTCCGACTCGACTTCACATTTCCACTCCTCGTCTTCAAGCACCGAATCGACTTCTGCCACCCAACTGGCCAAACATACTTGTTTTACCCAATCCACCGATGCACCACTATCCGTTTCTTGCTATGCCTTCCCTGCGCTTCACCACTCTCGCAGCACTGCTAGCCAGCATCGCCTCTGCCCAGACATCCGGCTCAGGCACCACGACTCGTTACTGGGATTGCTGCAAAGGCAGCTGCGCATGGTCTGGCAAAGGTAAAAACAGACCCGTTCCCCCCACGATTAACATTGATCCAACTCTTTCTGCAGCGGATGTCTCCCAACCCGTAACCTCCTGCGACATCAACGACAAACCCATCACCGACACCAACGCCCAATCCGGCTGCAACGGCGGAGATGCATATATGTGCTCTTCCCAATCACCTTGGGCCGTGAACAGCAGGTACGAACACCGTGTGAAAGACTGACCCTGATTTTACGCTGACGTCTTGCACAGTCTAGCGTACGGCTTCGCTGCCGTGAGTGCGCCGGGAGGCGATGACAGCTCCATCTGCTGCGCATGTTATGAGCTCACATTCACGTCCACCGCCATCGCAGGCAAGACAATGATCGTGCAAGCTACGAACACAGGATCCGACGTCAGCGAAGGCCAATTCGACCTCGCGATGCCTGGCGGTGGAGTTGGGCAATTCAATGGGTGCAGTACCGAGTGGGGTGCGCCTTCTGGGGGATGGGGAGCGCAGTATGGTGGTGAGTTACGGGCGACGCTTGCGAGGGCCATGCGTACTGATCTTGCGTAGGTATCTCATCTGATACGTGTTCGACATTTCCGACAGCGCTTCAGCCGGGGTGCGAGTTCCGCTTTGGCGATTGGTTCCAGGGGGCGGATAACCCTACCGTGGATTGGAAGTTGGTGAGCTGTCCGACTGAGATCACGGCCAAGACTGGGTGCGTGAGGGATGACGATAACTAAGGGCAAATTATTGTGGCGGATCTGGCCCAGATGAAGTCGACAGAACACGTGGTCTCCGCACGTTCAATTAGTCTCGACCTCGATGATGCCGGCATCGCCAGGAACAGGCTTGACTGTATGCTGTTTCTCATTGGTGTCTTGCGTAAGCGAATGCCGCATTTAGTATCATGCACCTCGTAATGAAGTCTGTGGCGGAGATCGAGATGAAGACGCACAAGCGGCGATCCGAGCGTGTTTCCCCGAGACAGAAGCAGTGTTCCATGTTGATGCCATATGGACCAAATTGAAGAGTCTCAAAACAGACGCTGCAATTGACTTCAGAGGTGCCAGCGGAAGAGGCGCCCGGGTAAATGTAGAGTTCAGCGGGCATCCCTGTCATCCATCTCCAAGCGATTGGTGCATGAAGCTCGCCATCTCTCCACGCCATCTCCAGCACTTCTCCAAGTAGTCTCCGTTTTTCCTTCTAGAATCACTCGACGGTCAAGTGTTACAGGACCACCTCATTGCTGTTTCCGACGTGCTGGACGGGCGCTCTGCTGCCGATTCCTCTCGCTCAAACGAACACAAGACTCGCTGAGAAGGAGCAACACACAGTCACGTCGCACCAGCGGAATACACAGGTCACCCGTGCATGAGAGCTCCACCGCGATACCACTGACCGAAGAGGGGGAGGAGCGACGAACAAGACCACTACGCTGGCGACCACGAGGTTGAGCACGAGCACGACGATACACATACCATGGCCGCCGACTACAGGATTACCAGAACGAGCTGGGCGGTACTGCTCATCTGCCTTCAGCTCGCACAAGCCTTTTACATACCGGGTGGGTAGCGAGACACGATATGGAGGATCGTAGGAAGCGGTACTGACGATAGCTCAGGTTTCTCGATAAAATCATACGCCGAAGGAGAGTCGATACCACTTTTCGTCAACAAAATCTATAGCGACAACTCTCCAATACAATATGCACACGCCGAACTGCCCTTCGTATGTCCTTCCTCCGGCAGATCACATCCTGGGACTGGTCTTGTGTCTGGATCGCCAATTGCCCTCAACCTTGGCGAAGTGCTCCGTGGAGACAGAATCACTGTTTCTGATTACGAGCTTGTCATGGGCAAAGATGAGGAGGCACGCTATCTCTGCAGTCAGACGGTCGACAAGGAAGGGTTGAAGAGAGCTATCGATGTCGTAAAGAAAGGCTATGTCGCAGAGTGGATCGTGGATAACCTACCGGGAGCAACAAGCTTCGTGACGGTCGACAAGAGCAGAAAGTACTACGCTTCTGGCTTCAAGATGGGCTATGAGGAGGTATCGCTCATGACTGGTCAGCCACGGTACTTCCTGAACAACCACGTCACACTGGTCGTCCGATATCGTGGAGCACCTGGGAGAGACGGGCAGGCCGGCAAGAAGGTCATCGTTGGGTTCGAGGTCTATGCCAAGTCCATTGAAGCTGAGAATCGTG
This sequence comes from Exutisphaerella laricina CBS 326.52, assembly GCA_000504385.2. Classification (NCBI taxonomy): domain Eukaryota; kingdom Fungi; phylum Ascomycota; class Dothideomycetes; order Mycosphaerellales; family Mycosphaerellaceae; genus Exutisphaerella; species Exutisphaerella laricina. The sequence goes on from KZ106676.1 coordinate 11,199, forward strand.
ACGCATCCGGTCTACCTCCATCACTTCACGATGTCCACAATGGCCTGGAGCTTGCTTTCAACGCCACTGGCATCAATGCTACCTCAGTTCAGGACATGGAGGCCATGACTGTAGAAGACAGCATAGAGTTCGCCCCAGATGATGCCACGTTCACCATCCCTTACACGTACAGCGTCTATTTCCGCGAAGAGGACAAGCTTGAATGGCAGAATCGCTGGGATCTGTACTTTGTCAACCAAGAAGAAGGTAACAACATTCACTGGTTTGCCATCTTCAACTCGCTCGTCATTGCCGGAATCATGTCGTCTGTTGTGATTTACATCCTTACTCGCACTATTCGTGGCGACATCAAAGGCCTGCGCGATGGTGGGTTGGAAGAAGGCAAGCTCCGAATAGAAAAGCGCAGCAAGGGCAGCCGTTCTCCGCGCAAGAGGAGCTCTGAGAATGGTGGCGGCCTCCTTGAAAAAGTCGATGCCACCTTCCGAGAAGACGATCTTAGCTCTGAGGACGAAGTCCCCGAAGACCTCACCGGATGGAAGCTCGTCCACGGCGATGTATTCCGCCAGCCCGCCTATGGCTTCTTGCTTGCACCACTCATTGGCTCAGGCATGCAATTAGTGTTCATGTCTGCTGGTCTGCTGGCACTTTCATGCTTTGGGTTTCTCAACCCATCCTTCCGCGGTGGCTTCATCTCCACTGGCTTGGCTCTGTTCGTGGTAGCAGGTGCCTTTTCTGGCTACTTCTCTGCCCGTGTGTACAAGACGTTCGGTGGTGGTAACCTCAGGACCAACGCGCTTGTTACAGCTACTCTGGTTCCGGGACTTCTGTTCGCAACCGTCTTCATTCTCAACCTTTTTGTATGGGCACAAGCTTCTTCCACTGCCATGCCTCTCGGCACGCTTTTCGCTCTGGTAGCACTTTGGCTGTTCATTCAGGTTCCGCTGGTGTATGCTGGCAGCTGGTACGGCTTCGTCAAAGCTGGAGCATATTCTCATCCGATCAAGGCCACTACTGTGCCGCGACGTATCCCGCATCAGATGTGGTATAGCAGGTCCATTCAGACCATACTTCTGGCCGGACTTGTCCCATTTGCGGTCGTCTTCATCGAACTCATGTTCGTGTTCCGCAGTTTGTGGCAAGACAAGAGCGGCTACTACTACGTATTCGGGTTCTTGGCTGTTGTTGCAACAATTCTGATCCTGGCAGTGATGGAGACGACCATCATTGCCATCTACATCCAGCTTTGCTCAGAGGTAAGCGTGATTCCACAAAAGCTGAAACCCCCAAGCTGATTTTTCACAGAACTACCACTGGTGGTGGCAATCTTTCTTCGTCGGCGGCTCCTCGTCCATATGGATTTTCTTGTATTGCATATACTACTACGCCAACCATCTACATATCACGGGTTTCACCAGCTCGATGCTGTTCTTTGCCTACAGCTTCCTGGCCTGCCTGGTGTATGGCCTGTTGACAGGCACAATCGGATTCCTTACAGCATACGCCTTCGTGAGGAGGATATACGGCGCTATCAAGGTCGACTGAGCATCAACGACCACCAGCTCCGAGCATATCAGCACATTGAGCTCATTCACACCATGAGTTCCACGACATCTCGAAGTACTGTCAAGCGCGCAACTCGACACGCCGCGGGAATAGCAAGCACTGCAATGCACAGCACGATTGGCTAAAGGTCGGCCATCGAGAACATGAAGTTGGCCACTTTCAGACTCGTTATTCGCGCGAAAGTATCTCTAGCAAGGGGCATGGGCAAGGCGTATTGAGGCTTCGTTGGGGCTGCATATAACGGCGGCTTCGGATCGAGTCATAGTGTAGATGCCTGTCAGGCTCGCTCCTTGATAGACGACCTTAATGATAATACGAAATCTTTTCAGTATCAGCCTCCACACGGCATGCTTGTCTTCGCTGGCAATGATGTCCTGCTCCAGCCATCGAGCTCGCTTGCTTGGAAAACAAGGCCTTGCCTTTCGCTGTCATGGCTGAGGGTTCATCTCGCAGGTTGCTTACAGCAGCTGCTTGGCAAAGCAATCGAAGTAGACCAGCACTCCAACTGCCCATGCTGATATGCATTCTATCATATCGCTGGATAGGACGCTCCGAAGGACTTGTCGCGTGCGGTGAAGGATATATATACTTAGCCGAGGTGACAGCCGGTGCCTCGATCGGTAGAACTATGTATTCGGCGGAAGTGGTTCCGATTCCGTGGACTCCACCTTCTCGCCGGTTTGACTACGGTCTTATTACGGCGACTTCCTCGCCCACCTACATGCTGCGATGGCTGTCGCGATACGGCTGAAGCAACTATTAGGCCACACTACGCGGAGTCTCTGCAGTCGGCGTATACCTCTGATGACCTTTCGGCAACCGCGCACAATGTCGCATACTGGAGCTCCGTTCTCGAAGCTGCAACTCGTCGATAAGGTCGATACGTGTGTAGCTTGTCTGAGCATCCTCCTGATCGCGAGATCTGACATTTGATACAGCTGGCCCTATTTTCAGCGGGATCCGGAGCTGTACCGCACATGGATGACACAGTATTATTACTTTATGCTCGAAGGCCACGCAAAACCTTTGGGATACATGCACAGATCCATCCTGGAAGCCTTAGCTCTGCCGGACTATTGGATAGTGGACTCGGAAACCCGTACATTGACGCTGCAGGGCCACGATACGTTTGCCAAGCGATCTGATGCATGCAGTCAACGCTTCGCCAGGCCGTAGAGCAGCAGTTACCCAGCGGACCCCGAAAGTTCTACTCAGAGGACCTGGCAGTATATGCTCACACTGGAGAGCACCTGTTTGGCATGGATCGCAGTGAACTGGACCCGTTTGGTGTCGTCAGCTACAGTGCCCATCTTATCGCATACGTCGAGACGTCTGAAGGCCGTCAATATTGGGTGCCCAGACGTTAAGTCTCATTTGTCGTAGGCAAGATATTTAGTAACAGGCGCCTCTAGTGCATATATCCTTCTAGCGCTTTTGACGACAACAGTGCCTTTATAATCGCCGCGATCAAGACATCTCGGATGCCATGTAGCGTGTAGAAATGGACTTTCAAGGGGGAGGGGGGGAGATATGCATAATCCACCATCGAGCACCACTGCGCTTCGGGCAGCTCCGACGTGATCAGGTTTAGTCTACGTAGCAAGCCTTCATAGAGTGACTTGGTCGAGGTCCTCTTCCTTGTACATACCTCTACTCAATAATCAGCTCTTGACACCATGGGGAACATGCATTCCAACACGACGACGTTGGCAGATACACTGCGGCCAGGTCCGATGGTGTTTCGCGATGCGCTAGAACGTACCTGAGGGACCATCTGCAGCCCGGAATTTCTTGATGATCGGCTGTCGTGCTAGCTTTCCCTGGACAGACATCGTGGTCCTAATAATGTCAGGTCAACCATGTCTTTCCAAACATTGCTGCGGGATGCATACATACAGGTGCGTGTCTACATCAACAGAACCGGGAAGTCGGGACACGGTACACGGGACACGGGACACGGGACACGGGACATGGGACATGGGACACGGGAGGCGAAGCTTCGACCACATGGAAACTGTAACTAGTTAGTAGCGGGCACCACCATTCATTTTCTGTGTAAGACGCTCACCTCATTGGGCCACTTCTCTTCTTATCTGTTTGCGGCTCCTTCCCCAGCACCCGTCAATTCAGCCGCATCTTGCATAATAATAACAACAAACAAACAAACATACAAACATACAATTCTCACAGGGCCAGAGGGGGTGTTGTGAAGCGACAGGTGTTCGTGCCTCGCCTGCTGCTTCTTTATCTAGAAGCAGTCCCCGCTCGGCGCTGCATGATTTTACGGGCCAAGCTGCCGAGCCAGAGCTTGATCGGCAAAACAGGGTAGATAAGCAATAAGCACCTAGACAGCCGCGTGTGGTTTCTTCTGGACCTTCCATGCTGCCACGCGAGTCTGGAAGTGGCATGGCCGCCGCCTGCCTTATCAGTTGTTGCGTGACCTCGAACGCTCAATATTCGGCGATGTGCGTCTCGTGCGTGCCGTACTTGAAGCACCTCCGTCGCGTGTCCACATCCAGCACCAGCACCAGCACCTTCACCTTCAAGCCCTTGCTTGACTTCCAAACGCCGGAGTAAACTTCTTCCCCGTGAAGCCGACCATGGCCTACGAACGCGGATACGACGTGGAGAAGACTGCTGGGGGAGGGAGCGTGGCCGGCGGCATCCTCACCACCAGCAGCGATCACGGCAGCCACGAGAAGCGCAGTCCCAGTCTGGACTACGCAGATGCAGCAGTGCCTGGAGAAAGCTTCGACGTTGGCAACAGCCTATATGCCAAGTGCCAACGTCTGGCGGGCAAGTTCCATGTCGAGCAAAGGGGCATTGAACGAGTGCCCGAAGATGAGCGGACAGACACCGGCTTCAGGGCATTGCTCAATGTGTCTACTATGGTATGATGCGCCATGAAGAGAGAGAGAGAGAGAGAATCTGATGCCGATCGCACATGCTAACATACGTTCCAGTGGCTCTCCGCCAACATGGTCGTCTCCTCCTTCGCCATCGGCATCCTCGCCAAGCCACTCTTCTACCTCGGAGTCGCAGACGCAATGCTGACCTGCCTATTCTTCAACTTGATCGGCATCACCTCAGTCTGCTTCTTCTCTTGTTTCGGTCCCAAATTTGGCTTGCGACAAATGGTCCTTTCGCGATTCTGGTTCGGTTGGTGGGGCGTCAAGCTCATTGCCATCTTCAACGTGCTGGCTTGCATTGGATGGTCCTCTGTCAACTCCATCGTCGGCGCACAACTCATCAACACCGTCAACAGCGATGTCCCAGGCTTCGCTGGAATCCTCATCATCGCCTTCTGTACCATGTTTGTTTGCTTCTTCGGCTACAAGGTCGTACACGTGTACGAATTCTGGTCGTGGATTCCATCCTTCATCGTCTTCCTGATCGTCCTGGGTGTGTTTGCCCACAGCGGCGACTTCATCGACATTCCCTGGGAGACTGGGACCTCGGAAATGGGTGGCGTTCTGTCCTTCGGCGCCACAGTGTACGGCTTTGCAACCGGCTGGACATCGTATGCTGCAGATTACACTGTCTACCACCCGGTAACACAATCCAGGAAGAAAGTCTTCTTCTGGACCTGGATTGGTCTCATCATCCCTCTTCTCTTTACCGAAATGCTCGGCATCGCCATCATGTCCGCCACCGCCGGCAATAACGGCAACAACCGCTATCAAGAGGGCTACGATGCCTCCGGCACTGGTGGTCTTCTCGGCGCAGTCCTAATCTACCACCTCGGCACATTCGGCAAATTCTGCCTCGTCCTCCTTGCGCTCAGTATTATCGCCAATAACTGTCCGAACATCTACTCTGTCGCCCTGACAGTCCAGGTTCTGTCCCGCTACACGCAGAAAGTACCACGATTCATCTGGACTGCGGTCGGAACTGGCGTCTACATTGCGATCGCTATTCCAGGCTACTCCCACTTCGAGACTGTGCTGGAGAATTTCATGAACTTTATTGGATACTGGCTTGCGATCTATACTGGCATTTCTATAACAGACCACGTAGTCTTCAAGCGCGGCTTCTCGGGCTACAATCCTGAGATCTACGACAAGCCAAATAAACTGCCGCCTGGTATCGCCGCCGTTGCTGCATTCTGCTGTGGTGTCGCCGGTATGGTGGTTGGTATGTCTCAGACATGGTGGGTAGGGCCTATTGCGCTCCATGCTGGCGAAGCGCCGTATGGAGGCGATGTTGGCTTCGAGCTGGGGTTCGCGTTCTCGGCTGTAGGATACTTGGTCCTGAGGCCGATTGAGCTCAAGTACTTTGGGCGGTAGAATATAGGAAAGGGTCCGCGGAAAAGTGCTTTGATGTTTTAGCGAGGATTGTACGTGTTGAGAGATTTGATACCCGATATGAATGTGGGAATTTTGTATAGAACTAACGACGAGGAATCATTATCATGGCAGAAGAGGTGTTGAAAAAGAAGCAGTTCCAGTGTTGTTGAAGTAGTGGCCCAGATATCGCTCTCAACGTCACGCATTCTATCGGAACCGTTGAATGGTCTCATTGCCTGAAGCCTATCGATCTCATATGTCGGCTTTGACTCTTCGCTAAACCAAATAGATAGAAAAGAGCTTATTCACCTAGGTCAGCCCATAGTATAGCCCCCTACTACCGTATGCATACTCGTAGTCTTACTCCGGTTACTATATAGTATAGGGAATTCGAACTCGCTCGTAATTATCGTATCGGCGTAAAGTAGGGGACATGAATTAATCTGGTTAACCGTGCTAATATCGCTCGTCATGGCCTCCATAGTCGTCATAGCCACCGTATATGTAAAGATTTTTGTCTATGGTCTTTATCTTTGGGAGCAAAGCAAAAAGCGCCGGCAGAAGTCTACAATCGGATCATGCGGCTACTACGCTTCGTCTAGTCTCTATTTCTCACCTCGCTATTGTGCTAGCAGTGAGACAAGGCGCGGTGTGGCGGACGTTCAGGTTCACACCTTCACAGGTGAAGTGTGTGTGATGGTTATGATGACCGAGTCTTTCTACTACCACCATTTATCATCTCCTCGAATGCACCATCGCAGTCTTCGAATCTCTCATGATAGGCTTGTCATATCGTAACAAGGATCGCTGCTGTTGATGTCAACACGGGAAAGAGAAGAGAACCTGAAGTACCCCCTAACTTAACTAGTCCAAGTAGATAGCGCGATGTCATCCTTTTCGGGCGCGGTGCTTTCCGCAGTCTTGGCTCCATCGGCAGGAGCAAGCTCCAACTTCACTCACATCGCAAGACCAGAAACACTTCCTACCACCACTCCGCTCCACCATGTTCCTCCGCCGCGCTGCTCCGGCGCTCACCAAGCGCGCAGTCTTCCAGCCTGCTGTTCGACGATCCTTTGCCATCTCCGCGAGACGATGTACGACCACAATGCCTCCCGAAAGCTACCGAAGCAAAACATCGAAAGTACTGACAGTACCGCAGGGGAGACTAAGGCAGACCCAAAGGTTGGCGAGCCAAGCGCTGAGCTGAAGCCGTTCGAAGGTGAGGCAGAATGAAGGGGGTGGAGCGGAAGTTATGAGGGGCCGGCATGGCTGATCAGATGGACATGTAGAGATCAAGAGCGAACACGACCTCCTCTCACCGGGTGCTCAGCCTGGTACCATCCCTACCGACCTTGAGCAATCCACCGGTCTTGAGCGTCTTGAAATTCTTGGGAAGATGCAGGGCATTGACGTCTTCGATATGCGCCCACTTGACGCATCGCGCAAAGGTACATATTATACCACTAAGTTGACATACGGGATCCCGTAACTCATGATTACCCCTCCAGGCACGCTCGAAGACCCCATCATCGTCAAGTCCTACGGCGACGAGCAATACCTCGGCTGCACTGGCTACCCCGTAGACTCACACGTCGTCATCTGGCTCACCACCTCCCGCGACCGCCCGGTAGAGCGCTGCCCAGAATGCGGAAGCGTCTACAAGATGGAGTACGTTGGTCCTCAGGATGACGGTCATGGCCATGGTCACGACCACGGACACGCAGATACCGACGGCAGCCACAACTTTGAGGGCGAGCCGAAGACGATGGCCGATTTCATCAAGCCTGAGTACAGATAGTTTGGGCATGAGGGACTTTTGGTGAAGTTCTCGTGCGTATGAGGAGAGCAGCTTTGTACAGTATCAGATAGCTGCGCTGTATTGAGAAGAGCATTAGATGATAAAAGCCACCATGCCGGCATCCGGTCACGTGATCGCGCGCGATGTGATGTCTTTGCTGCTAATGATATACTACCTGATGGCAAACCGGATGATCTTCCAAAAGCCACCTAAATGCCTCTTGGTGCACAGGCGTCCGGGTCACCGTTTCCGCAACCAGCATTCGATATGTTGACCTGCAGCCGCTGCAATGCTGAAGCGGCCCTTACGACCATTTCACTCCCGGATATTTACCCCATCCCATCGCCTGCCACCTTGGCGGCTATGGTCCTCGAGCAATCTCTGAACGGGATTATGGTTCCGCAACGAGAGACACGCGCACGATTCAGCCCCATTTTTGCAGTCATTGCGCGGGCAGAAAGCGCATCCTGGTGCCGGCCCCGTGGGTGTAAAAACCATGCAGGCAGGCAGGAGTGGACACGAGTTCGCCCCCGTTGGTGCACTTCACTCCGTTAAGTGAAAGCAAAGCATTTTTGTCGTGAAGCCAGTATGATTTCGACCATGGTTGTTCAGATCTTTTGTAACTTGAGCTTTTATTAGTTTCAAAGGCGGCGGGAGGAGGAGGAGGAGGAGG